>LGRN01000108.1:0-68732 GCA_001883825.1 Emergomyces pasteurianus Ep9510 | reverse complement strand
AAAAAAAAAACCACAGGTAGGTTTTGCCTCAATTCTCATACGCGTCAGAGCGATACCTGTCGCTGTACCTGTTACGCGAAATCATGTAGGCAATACCGAATGAAAGAAATAGTAAGAATTGTAGAAATTGCGCCGTACTGTAGGAAACTGTGAAAAACAAAAAAAAAAAAAAAAAAGGAACAAGGAAAAACAGCCAGAATTGAGGGGAGGGGTAAGGGCAGGGTGGGGTGAGGTGTGGTAGTGTCTTTCATTGCCGTGAGAGGTGGGTATCTTTGATGTCGTTAATGGCTTATCATGTTAAGGTTTAACATAAAAGTTCGAAAAAGTGGAATAGTAGAGAAGATAAAGCAGTCACGTCACGAGCAGGGGGGGCGAGTTGGATCTGCGCATACTATCTAAACCATGAGCCAATTTACGGATACCGTGCGTTGAACAGAGTCGTGTGAAATCATGGTTCAAGTGACCGTTCTCCATGGGTGGCAGCCACCAGTTGCGACCAGTAGGTTAAGCTAGCATAGGACTTATGGTACTCGTGATTATAGGTCTTCCTCCTGCTTAGTTATCCGGGGGTGGAGAGAGCTCAAGTGAAATTCCATCATGTCCATTGTGAGTTAAACAGCCAACACAGCTACAGTTGGCTCCACATTTGCAGGTCCCAGTCGTGTTTGTGCAATGGTCCAAAAGGCCAACTGGGTATTCAAGCTCATAGTACGCCGCGGGCTGCATCAGCATTTGACCCTGGTTAGGGTCATAGACAGCTGGAGCGGTGGCGGATGATCCGGGCTTGTCAAGAGCAGCAACTGAGCAACGTGGACCATTCCAATGTGCTTGGCCAGGACTATGAAATTGATTATTTGATGGCCAACCATCTTCGCAGTCAAAGTCCGCAGATGTCGGCGGGCTATCGAAGGATGGCCTGCGTGTATGACAATTTGATTCGGAACCCTGGTCGTTTCCTGCAGAAGTCATCAGAAAACCCATTTGTTGAATATGTTGTCGGGTGGTGCTGTTGAAGGGGTGAGAAGCGCAGCCCAAGCACTGACAGCTATCACCGCAATCACAGTTGTTTGGATGAGAGTCATTTGGAACGTTGTTTGTTTTGAATCCTAAATCATGTATTCGGGAAAGAGTAAAATGGCCCATAGGATCGGTCAGTGAACGGTGCGGACGTGAAGTATTTGGCGAGGAATAGCCAGTGGCAGGAGCAGAAGAGGGTTCATGAACGCTGAAGTCGGTAAACGAATTGCTATGTGGAATATGCAGAGTAGGATTCTGATTGTGGGTATATTTCTCCACGCCAATCGTTGAAAACGGCCGATGTTCCCAAGTTGGGCGATAATGCGGGGCCAGACGGGAAAGGATTTCTGAGGGTGAAGCCTCCTCCAGCTTGACATTATGTTCCGGCGCTTTCGGGCTTTTGGTAGAACAACATGATTGAGGATGTTGCTCGCTAGGGGACTCGGTTGGGGTTTGAGCAGTACAGCAGCCGCCGTTGGTGGCGGGTTGGAGTTCCGTTCCAGAGTGAGGTTGGGCTGAATATGACCCCTGGATGTTGAAGCCACCGTTAGGTGTTTGATTGTGTTGATATTCCGTTGGAGTTGAGATATGTTGGAAATAGTGTTCATTGAACGGCGATTGTACATTTGATGCAGTTGGGTTTGGCATATGACCCATGGCTGCTTTGTAGCCGTTAGGTGGGAGATCCATTGTGTTTAGGCCCTTTGCAACTAATTCTGGACCAGCTTGGAGGCTGTTCTGACGTCTTGGGCGTTTTTGAATGCGACTCCGGCTCGAAACTGGTGTCACCGAAGAAGGAAGGCCAGGAGCCGGCTGAGCTAATGCCCCAGCCTCTGTTACCACCATAGGAACCTGATAGAGAGGCCGACAGAGACATGTTGAGCCTGCCCACAGGAATCAAAATATTAGGAGCCATCATAGCATTGGTAAAGCCAAACCGATTCGATTGAATCTTACCTTTTGGAATTCTGACCATGAACGCATATAACTTCTGGCAGCTACATGTGCCTTTGGGATGAGGGCATTTTGCAAGTGGTCGCCCCGCCTTGGGCACCTTCATCATGAGGCGATCGAAATGTTGACATTTCGATGATCGGTGGCCGCGAACACATGGCTCACTATCAACAAACAACATTCCTATCAGTACAACGACTTCCAAACTATGAATAAAGAATGCAAGTAAACATAGGAGACAAGTAACTTACCACGACCACTTTGCTCCCTCCTCGTCTAGTGGCATAAAGACAGGTTGCTGCTATTGGCGCTTTGCTGAAGAAGTAGTTTCGATATCCAGCCTTAGTTTATCCAGAAGTTTTTCCAGGGCAACAAAGAGAATCCCCGAAAAAAAAAATGTAGGACAGCTTAACAATATAAAAATACACTGTGAGCAGAGCAACAACTTGAAGATTGATTCTGTTGTCCCGGCCCAACCTCGCTGGTTGCGGAGGTGGAATTTCTAAACAAGAGCTATTATTGCCCTTTTTTCCCTTTTTTTCCTTTTTCCCCCTTTTTTGTTTCACAGTTCCCCAGTTATGTTGGAGAGACTTGAAAAGTAAAATGCGCAGCAACATAAGACAGTTTAAACTCCCTGTCCTTGACGGAAGAGAAATGGCCAGGCGCTAAAAAATTTCCGGGTCGAGCCCAAGAGAACCCATTGGGTGATACACCAGCTAGCAGGTTGACCAGTGCTAAAAATGGTGGAACTGAGTTAACAAGCAACAAGGTCGGGCAGGAGGAGATACAGTGAGCGAGAGAGTGAAAACGCAATGCCGAATCCTGGGCGGGGCCAAATCAAAGCGGTAAGGTTGAATGAAGTTGGGTGCCCCGTGGGGATAAGCGACCCTAAGCCTGCAGTTTCGAGATTGGCCGGACTTTCCAAGTAACTTAAGCAGGTAATAGTTTTAACTCCAGGACGTGGGATGTGTTGATGTCAGTCCCAACATCGATGATTTTCAGGAAGCGTTGAAAAAACCAGGAGGCGGGGGGTGTTCCCGATGCGGCTAGTCCGGGAGCCACTCGGCGCAAGGTCGGCATTCAGCAACCAGCCAATCACGTGGCCGGGCAGTGGTGTTCTCGATATGGAGTACCAGCGTCTGCCCTTCCGCGGTGTCGATCTTGCGGCTGCCACGGTTCTGGCTTGGCGGCTGAGCATTCCGTCCTACGCTAACCGCGAGCTATGGTTACGAAAAAAAAAAAAAAAAAAAAAAGGATCATTGTGAGGTCCACTGGTACCCAAAAAGCTGACAGCGGGAAGAAGACCCCGCCGGGATAATGTTATCATCATCATCATTCATAATCATCATCATCATCACTATCTCTTCGGGAACACCTAAACGCAAAAAGTGTTAGGAGCTCAATTGGACTGTTGTTTGATGCCACTCAAGCCATGCCAGAGGCGGATGATCAGACGGCACCTTGCCACCAGCCCCAAGCCAGTCCGCCCTGTTCCGCCCGATTTCCCTCCGTTCCCTCCGTGCCAACCCCGATAAAACATGTCTTCGACAAATTCCCTTTGATAACCTATCCCTCAAATCAACTCCCACGACGCATCGCAGGCCGTTCAGAAAATCATACTCTCTATGTATTTACTACGACGAGGGGAGCGGCGCGAGGCGCTCCATCGTTCAATCCACAGTGTTTAAAATGGCAGGTTAGTCGGGGCGATCCAGCTCTCTCGAACTGGCTCTTTTTTCCCCACTAGATAGTTCCCCTAGATAGTAACTGACATTGCACGGCATATTTACCAGGCATATCTCAAATTTGTTGGGATCGCCTTTGAAACTGTTGCCTCCAATAACCACGCATCCCCAACCGGCGCACTTCCCTTCCTTCTCCCGGCACCATCGTCTGCCGCCTCTTCGGGAGATCCGCTAGCTCCGATTCATTCAAGCAAAATCCAAAAATGGGCTATCGAGCAATTCCATGCCGAGGAAGAGCAGCAACTAGGCATGCGATTTGATGTGTATTCCTCGCTACTAGATCATAGGATACGAAACGCCTGGGTATGGCATCCGCCCCTTCGAGACTCGCATATGCTCTTCAAAGCCAAGAAAGTTAACCAATAACTTAAACAGCTCTACATGTTCTATTTGGACAGTGAAAACTTTAACAACATCGGAAAGAAGCTATATATAGATCCATCGACATCGAATCCTCTCGTTCGAACTATATTAGCTCATCAACTTCAGCAAGCTGCCCGGAGCGAACTACTTAAATACTCACCCTGTATAGATCCGGATGATCTTGAAGCAGAAGCCAACAGCGCATTGCAAGCGCTATCTTCCTTGCTAGGAGATAATAACCAATTTTTTGGAAGCAAAGGCCCGGGCCTCTTCGATGCTAGCGTCTTCGCATATACACATTTATTACTGGACGAGCATCTGAATTGGAAACAGAATTTTCTTGGACGATACCTTAGGAGGTATCCAAATCTTGTACATCATCGGCAACGGATCCTGGACACTTATTTTTAAAGCATCGCCACTATGTCGTTTTAACTATCTTTTGGTGTTAAAATTGTGACCTTTTAAATACCTAATGATGGCGCATCTATATGGCTTTTCTAGCCATATACCAACAACTTGCAATAGTTTTCACATATCAACCTTTTTTATCAGTCAAAAGAGAAATTACATGTATTAGTACTATTTATATTCTCATTCTTTCTCCTTACTACCCTTCTACCTTTCTCCAACCCAACATCCACTCCGCCCTCCAAAGCTGTGCAATCCACCCTTCACTTCTTCCTAAAACAGCCCCCGTACCACGCTTGCACCCCAATCCACTTTTCCGCTCTCCTTCCCAACTTTGCCGCCAAGTCCTCATCGACTTTCACTTCTTTAATATGGCCAACAACCTCAAACCCAGCGTCCTCCGCAGCCTCGACCATCTCCGCAACGGTATGGGCATAACTTGTTGGTCGAATCTTCACTCCAGTCTTCGGATCCACGAACCCGGCCTGGCTAATCGACCCCATTTCCGAATGCATATTCGTAACCAGTAACACACCACTTTTCTTCAGCATCCCCCCTACAGCTCCGAAGAATTTATCCAAGGGTACATGCTCCATGACTAGCGTGGATATTACCCCGTCCGCATTCTCAATAACGGAGCCAGGCGTCCCTTCTCCTTCTGCGGAGCCATAGTCCAGCAAGTTATATAGATGTAAACTTACCCGCGAGTCATGTAGTTGTACTTGTTGTTGTTGCTGCTGCTGCTCAATCGCTGCTACTATCCCTGCTGTTAGATTCTCCCCCTCTTTCGTAGCAGGGGCAGGGGCGGCGGCAACAGAAGCGAGGTATCTAGCCACTCTCTCCCGAGCAATCTGAAGCATCTTTCTGGAAGGTTCCAACCCGACGATTGTGGCGGTGCAGGTGGCGGCACGGATGAGCGGGATGGTATTACGACCTGTGCCACAGCCGAGATCGATAATTTTGAGCCCAGCCGTATTATTACTTATATCCAACAGGGAGAGGAATTTTGGGAGGAGTGACTGCATCTCAAGAGTATCGAGGGCTTGGAGGAAGTTTCCGTCTGTGTCATACACCTGTTTTAGATTGGTTAGCGGGGACCACTTTGCTCTTCTGTCCAGTTTGATCTCTGCTATTGGGGGTTATATGGATGCTGCATGTGTATACATGTGTCTAGACGTACATGGATTATCATGTATATTAGGGCGTATGTACAGTACTATCAGCTATAGACCTGTCAAAATAAACAAAAAGTAGTAGCCACGAATAAACGGATTCTTCTTTCTTTCCCCATTTTGATATTTGACTTATTATATACCTGGGAACGGCGTCCATCTATATACATATATACATTCATACCATGTGCAAAACTCACCTCCGGACGCCAGCGACAGACTGGACGGGCGGGAAGGTGTGCACAAGGCAGGAAAAAAAAGAAAGAAAAGAAAAGAAAAAAAAGAAATAAAGAAGAAATAAAGAGTAAATAGTAAAAACCTTACCTCAGCCCACTGATCATAAGCATCAATCGTATCCACATACTTAACCTCCCTTCCGTCCGCTGGTGGGGACGTGGCAGTTGGTAGATTACTGGCCATGATTAGGTTGTTCTGGGTATAAGTTGAAAAAACGGATATGGGATTAAAAAGAAATAAATTTCTGGCTTTGGTCTTGGATTTTTGAAGAAGGCGGGCGATATTCAAAGATTCTTATCTCATTTGAGGTCACGATGGCTGATTTTGAGTCATACAAGGTTGAGCGAGGCCCATACCACTTAAACTTCCTACGGAGTGTTTATCCCATCCATTATCAACACACCTCGCATCCATATTCTAGAAGAAAAAATTTATGTTTTTCGTTGCTACGAAAAAAAGGTTTATTTTATTTTCTTTCGTTTTCTTTTCTTTTCTTTTCTTTCTTTTTTTTTTTTCATTTCATTCATTTATTTATATAGATGTTTTATTTTTTTTAACCCTGTCACGAATTTATGCAAGTGAGCAAACCCAGGATCGTATCCAAAATTTAATTTTGTGCTCGTGCTGGTACCATCCAATGAAATAGAAAAAGGAAGCAAGAAATGTCCTCTAGGATGTCAGGCAGCTAACCGTAAATAGTAGTACAGTGACATTGTGAAGGACATTATAATATAATAATAGCACTAATAATACATACAGCTAAACACACTAGCCAGATCTTTCACTGGAGCCAGAAAGCTGCAATTCAAGTCAAAAGCAATGGGGGAATAATCACGAAACGTACCATGAACACCTTGCAAGCTGTGGTGTATATATGCCTGGAGCAAGGAAAAAGCAGGAGAATAGAGGAATAAAGAAAACCCGATTAAAGACAAAATCGTAAGGAAAAGACAAACATTCCAGAAACCAGGAGGGCCGCACACGAGATAGTCAAAAGTGGAAACAAATCACACTTGAACCGTCTAAAATCATCCAGCATATTGTATCATTCACAGAAGAAAAGAAAATTACAGAGCCGCCAACCAAAACCCGCGGTTAATAAACTGTACCTCCAAATGGAGCCGTCTCCTTTAAATCTTCAACCAAATCCTCCACATTACTTAGATACTTCCCCAACAACGCCTGCTTCTCCTGAGTCGTCTTCGTATCGCCTCCACGTACATCTTTCCCACCGTCCCCGGCCCCATGCAAGCTCCGCGAAAACGCGCCAGCAAGCTTACTCGGGCTCCGATGAAGGCCAAGAACAGCGGTATTCGGCGCACTAGCTGAATTCGCACAAGGCAGCGAAGGTGTTTCAGGCATGAGATAGAAATAAAGGAACTCGACAAGCTTGAGCTTTACCTCACGCGAGGTGGTGCGCATTTTGAATAGGGAGGTTACTGTGAGGAGGCCATCGAGGACTTCGAAGGTGCGGGTGTTGGCTGGGTTGTCGAGAAGGGCGGTTACAAGGGTGAGGAGCGTGGAAGATTGGATGGCGGGGCAGTTGGCAGGTTCGAGGAGGTCGAGGAGGAGATTCATGTATATTTCGCGTGCGAAAAGGGAGCGGGAGGGTGGATGGAGAAGGAGGGTGCCCTGTAGTAGATCTAGAGTTGAGATGATGAGGAGGTCGTTGGTTCCATTGCTGCCGCGGCCGAGGAGGTGTTCGAGACAGGATATAAGGCGCATGGCGACTTAAGCGGTTGTTTGCATAATGTGCATAATTGTCAGCCGATCCGTTTCTTCGCACATTCATTGATACATATACTGGAATTTTCTATTTTATTTGGTGTAATGTTGTTTCTTACCATTCCATTGGAAGCCCTCCTGGAGCTTGAAGAATTCTCTGAAAGCAGGGTCTTCACTCAATTCACTCAGGGGTTTTGCAGGTGTTGGGTTTACGCCTAATGGCACTGCGGAGCGGCGTTTGTCAGCTGCCGTGAGTTTGGATTTCGACAGACATATTTGCGCCAGAAGCCCTTCGACTTGTCTGAGTCCTTTGCGAATTTTTCCCTGATCGTAAGACGACAGGTAATCGAAGGAGTGAGCTAGGAGGGCCTCCATTTAGGAGGTTGGTTTGAACGTTGGCCGCAATCGCAATTAACAACCGCCCTTTGTCCTGTTGAAAGAAATGCGGGTCGTCTCAGGTATTAATATAATTATACAACAGACAATAGGTGGTGCTAATCCCTTGTGTGAACAAAGCAATATAGACCTTTTTTTTAAATTTTTTTTTTTTTTTTTCTTTTGGGAGATGTCTTTATTTAGTCGAAAAGGGAAGCTCCGCGCGCCCCGGTTTGCGCATTGAGGAGGAGAATGAACGATGGGGTAAATAATTGCAGACGGTTGGCCGGGATACGGGCGGAGTAAACATCTCAGCGAGGAATGCAATTGGTGGGCGCAGAGATCAGTCAGCAGAGTTCTTATCACGTGGTACAGTTTAGGATCGATCTGGCAAGGGGATAATTACAGTAATACCTCCAACGGCATCTGGAACGATTTTGTACATACATAGTTGGCAGTACTCCGTACACCGTATGGATCGACAATGTCATGAGGCGTTGTCCTCTAGGGTTTAGCAGCCTCATATTGCGGCTTTTAAACCACTTAGTATATAAATCTCTTTTTTGTTACTGTAATATCTTCTCTTTATCAAATTTTTCTTCTATTCTTTTGTTCTCTCGTTTATATTATTTCATATATATGCTATCTCTTTTTTTTCTTTCATACCAGTCTAGCCGAGAGAACCCAATCAGCCCAGCTAACCATAACCAACTAGACGAAAAGCCTGCAAGCCGAGGCCCACGATAGGTGCCAGCGACTCGAACAACTTTTCCGACAAGCCGTGTCTGTCCGTATCATTTCTCCCAGCAACGAAGTCCAGCAACACCAGAGAGGAATTCGACGCGAGTCGAAAGTTTTGGATACTATAACGGTTCTAGATTGATAGAACGCTAGTTTTTAAGTTAATATGGATGTTTTCCGGTCCGACAATGATAGCTCGTTCTCCCACGCTGGTATTACCCACCTCTGAATACCGTACTCAGATGCCAAGCGCGGCTTTGACTGGCTCAATTGACATCATCTGCCTCGGAAAATTCCCGATGTCAAGCTCTGGCGTCTCGCCATGCCCTATGTCCCTGAGACGTGTAGGAAGGTGTCAAAAGGGCTGGTATGCTGGTGCACTACAAAGATGCATTTCATTACCTGTCCAGTTCAAAGAACTTGAAGCATTATGATCCAGACATCCGACCATCGCGCAGGCGGTTGTCCAAGACGCGGACCTACGGTATATAGCAGTGTCTGTTGGAAATATGCCAGGAGTCGGAAACTTGAGTTGATTCTGTTGACGCGCTGCTGGAACCTCTCATGTTGGTTGTTATAATTTCGTTGATTTCAGATATATCCAGTCAGCTTCGCAGAGGGTTAAATCTAACATGGTTCAAAAACACAGCAACTTTGATTTCAAACCATGAGATGTGTTTTATGGAAGCATGGTTAGAATTTGGTGTTTGAGCCACTCCGAACGTTTTTCTTGCCGAAATTTGGTTCAACGTCTTTGAAACCAGTGGACGTTCAACTGTACGCCCTGCCCACATTTTTGATACCACCTCTTTCTCAATTACCTACTACGGAATAACTCCGTAGTGGCACACCTGCAGTTGCTTGCTTCTGGTTTCTGAGATATTTCATTAGCCGCTTTCTCTTCTGAATGTTCCCTGACCTTGATATTTTTTAAATATTTATTTATATGTATTTATTTTTATTTTTATTTTTATTTATTCTTATCTTTTTAAAGCATATCGGCATTCGCTGATCATTCCCCTTCGCGTGCTACGCAATTAGATTTCGCCGCTGCAACCCTGATTGTCGTTGGTTGTACACTCCTTTTCCAATAAACTTTGCAATGAGGCTGGGGGGAGGGCATTGGATCCTAAGACACCAGGAGGCGGCCAACACAAGGGATATACGCTGGATATTGCACCTTGCACCCCAGAGTCAGGTTTGAGGGCACCAAAGGAAAAAAAGGCTTTGGCGGGCATACCGCGCTCTGTAATGAGATAGAAAATTAACCACATAGAAGATTCCCCGTGCTCTCGTATGATTTTGATTTTTAAGAAGGTAGGGGAGACTCTGAAATGCTGACGTAGCTAATTTTGAGACGCGAACGTGCCAAAATACGGAGTACATTGAATAGACTCCCGCATACAAGGAGTAAAGTCGTGATATTCGGGCAATTTGGTAACTTGCCCTTAGGTGCTCACCCATGGATACTTCGTCGTCGTTTCAACGCCGATGAAAGATTCGGGAGCCATTGGTTGCCGTAGAATTCTTCAAGTAAATGATCAGGGTAATATCTATACAAACCTTTCCCCCGGGCTGCGCTGTTCTGCTGGTGGCATGTAGGAATTGCGGGGAACGTAAGGGTTTAAATGTGGAGAAGAGAGATTCTTGTCGCAACTAATATATTCCTCTTGGTTTGGCGAAAACGAGGAATCCTGGAAGGCTCCAGAAGAAACTTGTCAAAAGAATACGCAGGGCAAAGGGAGGGCAATAAACTTTTAAAAATATACACCGACTGACTTCCAAGTTCTGAGATATATATTATATAAACTATATCTGGTAGATTCTTAACGTTTCCAAAATTGTTACCTACCAAGTATGCGGCATTTGTTTGAAAATATTTTTGGGTGTAAAGGAAGGAAAATGGGGGGAGGAAACGCCGAATGGATCCTGCTCCTCGATTCAGTAATATCAGCTCCCTGCTCCAGAGCGCAGAGCCCGATGGACTTAACTGGAGTTCTCTCACAACTCCAACCCCGTACACGATCCCTTCAGCAATGCGAGGCTGATTACGTGCGTTGCCTCGCAGGCAGAGCCATCGTCCGAGTTTCGGCCTTCGGGGGCACAGGTTAGGGATCTTCAGGCGGTGGAGAAGATTGCATAAAACGATGTGGAGAAAATATCTTGCGCATCACAGGACTCCGTACTACGTACAGGCACGCATGCATCCCGACTTTCTGGAATATCATTAGAAGGAGCAGTGGGTACAGAGAAGGGAACGAACAATGCTGATTGATGCCCGGATATGGGCCGGGCGGAGTTGTGGCGAGAACAGGTTGCCAGCTTTTTCGTCAATCATCTTCATCGCGTTCCACTTCTAGTTAACAGGGAATTTGAAGCAAACATCCATGTGTGACTTCTGTCATCTGAAGGGCGCCCAACGGAGTAATCATATTCATATTTTCTGGTAGATGTATATGCCAAAAGGTCAATATATCTGGCTCTCTAATTGTCTGTAACGAGGTTAGCTAATGGAGAACTCTCTATTATCTCCTACATCAGTGGGGTCCAACCACGGAAAATGTTAGCAAGAAAAGATATGGGTTTTGGCACAACCACTGCCAGAACGTCAAAATGCGGCACTTTTCTTTTTTCCCTTTTGTTTATTAATTTTTACCCCCAACTGCTCGCCTAATCTTACACGGAATACATACAAAAGCTCTGTGCCCTTGTAGGACTAGGACAAAATTGTCAAAAGCGGGCTGATACCCTGTCGAAACTAACTGCGAATAACTAGCAGGGGGATCTCGGTTCAACCAGACTCGTGTTTGGTCATTTCTGCCCGTGTTTAAGTCAGGCGTTCAGTTTCTGACAAAAGGGCCCTATTCGGCAACTTTGCAAGGAAGAAAAATGGCCGCCTTGATATGTGGACAGTTACAGAGCAATTACGCGCTCCATGGTGCAAATACGAACAGGAAATGGCTCCATTTGCTGTTCCACGATGTTGCCTATAAAATGCGCCCACGGGGCTATCATAGAGAAGTTGTTTTATATCAGCAATGGAATCCATAAATTTTGGCCCTGCCCTCAGAAAACAGCGCGAGCTCACTCTGCCTGTGGTCAAACGATGTCGTGCGCCAAGCACCTGGCTGACATCTGTGAGCCGGCAAAGCCTCAAGGGTTGATCTTGATTAGCCTGGTTGACATGATTCAACCTAACCAAGCTTTCCTTCTAAAGGTAAGAGATTATTCGGCGGTCGCCGAATTGATCCGTTCAAAATTGTTCTGCCCTGCCCTTCCCATCAAGCCAAGAGCAGGGTTGTTAGACAAGCGGCGTGCAGATTCAGCCACTGGGTGAAAGTTTGGCGCCATCTTAGGGGGTACGAAGTAGATTTTTTGGTGTCGTCGATAATGTCCCCAGGTTCCAAGTAAGCCACAAACTGGGGGCAAAATGCGGGCGGCGGGAGTCCTCTCTTGAGGGGCTTGAAACCCCCGCCAGAGCATGCTTGCCATACAGAGTAAGGGAGTACGGAGTACATGATTACAACTTAAACCTTTGCTACTTTTGCAAGATGTTTCTGCTGATGGTTACTTTTCCCTTGTCCGAAGCTATCAGGGGCAAAGATGGTTTGTTTGTATTGAGCGGGCCAAGCCTTGGTGGAGCCAAAGAATCCCCACCTTTTCACCAGTCCATTGGGCTCTATGCAGTAGAGCTAATAAATAGGATATCCTTGCCGACGAGATGGGCAAAGGTGCGAGGAAGGTTACGGACTGTGCGCAAGATGCATCGCTTCCGAGTGAGGAGGTGCAAAGTTCTGGACCCCGTAATACTTGTTAGAGGCCTGTTCAAGATTATTTCCCTCGTTATTGATTGCATTAGGGCTGCGACAACCCGAAAATGAACTTAATAGTTTCGTTACAACCAGGCCTGGAAATATTGTGCTCGCCTAAAATAGCTCACAGGCATACTCCGTACTCCGTACTCCGTACACAGGACAGTGTTTGACAAAGGGCCCACTGATTGACTAGTTGTGATGATCCAAGGCTTAAATGAGGAATACGAGGACCAGATGCCTCTAACTTTATGTAGTTGGATGGGGCACTCCTTGGTGTTTCTTATTTCCCCAGAATGGAAATGAAAGACATCGATTGGGGTTAAAAAGGGCATGTAGGGTTGGAGTATTTGCGCTTGAGATAGTTTTTTGGCATGCAATTGAAAAGTTCCAGAATCACACTACCATCTTGTTCATCTATATTGATTCACGTCGTTATTTATATACATAGTACGGAGTAGGGCCAGGAGATCGTCAAGCTGGCAATCTTACCTGCGCTGACAGACTGGGGCTGGCATGACCCTGCCAGTTTCTCTCGCACAATGCGGGGTTTTTGGCCTGAAGTCCCTAAGCCTGAAGGACTGCGCCCGACGGTTTGTCTCTGACCTAGCCTAAGGCGGTTTTGAGGGGGAAGAAAACGGCCAGCCAGTGGGAGCTAGCGGGCAGCCTAGCTGGGTAGCTCTTGTTTAATTAGCTCTGAGCATTGCAAACGGTATCAGAAAGTCTAAAAAAATGATTGTATTTTTATTGGAAACCAAAAAAACGCGGCCATACGATGCGATGATACCCATGTTACAAGTCCCCCTGCTGCCCGTGCTGCTGCATATGGACTCTTACGTCGAAAAAGGCTAGAAAGCGTAAAAAAGAGATATTTATCGCTGGGAATGGACGAATTAGTGGTCCTCCAGCCTGCGGGTGGCCCCAACCATTGAGCGGGCGTCGTACATCTAGAGAGGGCCGATCTGCCCGTCCCATTGAAGAGTTTATGCTCGTGTCTATATTTATACGCGAGAAGCCCCCTTAAAACTGTCACCGTCCTCGTTTGCATCAACCTGCGCACCCCAAAGTGCACAGCTCCCCATAATAACCGCGCCAGTTTGTTATTCCATCGCCATTCATATTAGCCATGTCGAAGGAAGAAGATGCAGTGTATGTTTTGCTTCAATCAGCCAGTTCTTCTCGTTTCCTAGACTCCTAAAATGAATGACCATTGATTTGTCTGCCTTGTTTAGGGATGTTGGCGTCACTGAACGGCGCGTGTCGGTCTTTGATGACCCACGCGCCCGCAAAAAAAGTGTTGTAGCAATGACTGAAAATGTTGAAGGAGAGTAAGTAATTTTGACTGAGATATATTTCCAGCCGCCTACAAATAACATCATCCGTATCATGCTCAGAGACTTTTTCTTCCAGAATCAAAAATCCCCTTTCCGACATACCCAAAGATAAACTGCTGGAAGATGTCGAGCACTTCGCGACGGAGAATGACCTTATGGACATTCTTCCGTACTTAAAGAAAGGTGCTCTCGTCGCAAAGAGCCCTCGTGATTTTGAAAGCCTCGATGAACTGGACGAGGAAGACAAAGAACCCTTAAGGAACGAAGTCCTCCATCGATGGAAGCTGCCGTGGCCACTCTACTATACTATCATCCTCAATTCTATTGCTGCAGCCATTCAAGGATGGGATCAAACAGGTATGTAAACTTTTAAGTTTTTATGAACAGCGGTATGAGTTTTCTCATTCCATTACACTATAGGATCCAATGGGGCAAATGTTTCCTTCCCCTTGGATTTCGGAATCCAAGATAGTGGCGAGTGGTGCGATCTTAGCGCAGCGAATGCAGCAGTTTGCGACAGGAATTCATGGATTGTTGGATTTGTCAATTCAGTACCGTATATTTCTATTGCCGTCTTGTAAGAAGCAAATTAATACCCTGCCTGCCAACCTGGCAATATGTTTGAGATTTTCTAACTTCCTCCTTACCTTCGGCTGTTTTGAATAATTAGTGCGGGTTGGCTAAGTGACCCGGTCAATGAGATCTTGGGTCGTCGAGGAACTATCTTCATAGCAGCTGTCTTCAGTTTGCTTGCCCCCATTGGATCTGCTCTGACACAAAAATGGGGCCAGCTCGCTGCTTGCCGTATTCTACTAGGGATTGGTATGGGCTTGAAAGAAGTCACGGTCCCTGTTTTCTCAGCAGAAAATACTCCAGCGAATGTGCGTGGTGGCTTGGTCATGTCATGGCAAGTGTGGACTGCCTTTGGGATTTTAATGGGAACTGCTGCCAATCTCGCAGTTGTTAATGCTGGCGACATAACATGGCGCTTGCAACTGGGATCAGCTTTTATTCCAGCAGTTCCGTTAGTCATTGGTATATATTTTTGCCCAGAATCGCCGAGGTGGCTTCTGAAAAAGAAAAATTACAAGGATGCTTATCGTTCGCTTCTTCGTCTTCGCAACACCCCACTTCAGGCGGCAAGAGACCTGTACTATATCAATGCCCAGCTCGTCCAAGAACAAGTTCTGCTTGAAGAAACTGGTCTTGCGAAAACGGATAATTTCTTTACTCGATTCATCGAACTATTCACCATCCCGCGTGTTCGCCGCGCGACGCAAGCTTCCGGTACCATTCCCTTTCCACCCCATCACCTACGCTGTTTGTACTGGCGGCTCCGTATATTTATATGTTAACATCCCTGTTCTAGGAATTGTAATGATTGGCCAGCAGATGTGCGGAAGTAAGTCATCGTCAGTGGAGGGCAGATTATATATTAGTCTTCTCCCCTCGGTCCCAAATTTACAGAGCCCAGTGCCCCTTTGATATCGCCTAAAAACATACATCTCTTTCACGAAGACACTAACGATCAAACTATTTTTAACCACAGTCAACATCATTTCCTTTTATTCTACAACTATATTTATCCAAGCAGGCGCCAGCAACATCGCCGCCCTCCTAGCTTCATTCGGATTTGGGGTCGTCAACTTCACATTTGCCTGGCCAGCTGTCTGGACCATTGACACCTTCGGACGGCGTGGTTTGCTGCTCTTCACCTTCCCACAGATGTTCTGGACGCTATTAGCAGCTGGAATGTGTTTCTACATTCCCAAGGAAAACGACGCTCACATAGGCCTCATTGCTTTCTTTGTTTACCTTTTCTGTGCCTTTTATTCTCCGGGAGAAGGCCCCGTGCCTTTCACCTACTCAGCAGAAGTATTCCCTCTCTCCCATCGTGAAATGGGGATGAGCTGGGCTGTCGCCACAAACAATTTCTGGGGTAAGAATCATATCCAAGTGAAATACAAAAAGGCGGCCCGAAATGACCCGTGTAAAAAAAAACAAAGAGGCTGACTTGAGGGAAAAATTTTTCCGCAATACCTAGCTGCCGTCCTCGCCCTTACATTCCGTCGTCTGCTGCGGGCATTCCAACCACAGGGCGCCTTTGGTTTCTACGCGGGCCTTAACATCGTAGCCCTAGTTTTAATTTTCCTCTTCATGCCCGAGACAAAGCAGCGGACGTTGGAAGAGCTCGATTATGTCTTTGCCGTCCCGACGCGTACGCATGCGTCCTACCAGCTGTTCACTGTGCTACCATGGTGGTTCCGCAGGTATATTCTTTTCCGCAAAAATGCTGTGTGTCCCGAGCTATATCATTTGGAATTTGCGTCGGATGCCGAGGACAGGAAGAGGGCTGCTGTGCGTGAGACTGGTGTTGCGGATGCGGAAATTGCTTAAGCATTTTCGGTGACCGTGTTTGTTATTTGCTTGATCTGGGTTTATTGATGGATGTTTCCGAGTACGTACGATAAATTAAATCAGTGGAAAGCTGTGGGTGGGGAGATATGTATCAGGGGCGTCTGGGTAATTATACCTGTGGCGCCCTTGGTCAATATATAGGGGAAGACGGCGGGAGTAGAGTACAGTTTTGTTTAACATGGATATATATATATATTTCTTCTTTGGAGGACGGGCAAGTGGGATCAGGAAACGAGTTGAGCAGGCCAGAAAAACACAAGCAATCTTGTGTGTGGCAAGGCCAAGTTAATATGTTCGCTATACACTCCTTAGGTCTTCTCTCTGGTTTTGCCATCACCTTTTCTCCGGATCATTTTTATGTTTAGCGTTCAAAGATACCACCCAGCGAAATGGCAGTTACTATTTATTATTATAGTTATCTCGCAGATGATTTTTCTTACTCTTTCTAATTAACTACCCACGTCGTTTTTGCGAAGGTAAGTTGTTAAGATTGATATAGCGGCCCCGGGCGTATAGGTTAGGGGTAACGTGAATCTTCATGTCCATGTGTTTTCTTTGCTTTTTTTAATTTTCTTTGCCAGGGAGCAATTGAATATTGAATTATATATATACTTTCCTGTAAATGAACGCTGATATGAGCGAATTTCAAGAATGGCAAGCCCGCTGGACGGCCTTTGGAAAAAGGATAGCCGTGTTTGAATTGGTAACAAATCACTAAGTAGTATCATACAGGAGATTACCAGCAAGCTGAAATACTACTACATATAGATGCTTATGCGAAAGTCGTGGTGCAATGCAAATATGGGAAACATGCAGATAAGAAGGTATAAATAGTAAACCACCTTTGGATATACAGTGCGTCATTGACCACCTTTAATCACCGGCGGATCAACTCTCTTTGATAAAATACTCCGTACTTGCCACTACTTGGAACCCCCTTTCCTTGGCGCATGTGATTCTCTGCCATTCCCAAACGGGATAGCCCGCAACCTCCGCAGCTTCAGCAGGCGGCAAACCATCATGAGGCTATTTCCTGCTCTTTCGCACAGCCAACGCAAGAATTCGACACAAGATTCTCTTGCTCCTTACCTTACCGACCTCGGACCGCTGGAGTGCTTGAGTTAAGAACTAGGCTCCACGAAGAATACAGTCCGTATCCTTGACTAGAAATCCAAATCTGGAGCCCCTGCCCAACTGTCACATGCTCCTTGCTCGATAGTAGTAGTACTTCTAGAGGTGGTGCCCAACCGAGCCTCCTACGACTCAACAGCTTGAAACTCACCATCCTTATCCCCGTATCACGATACTCCCTTTTTGAAGTGGTTCCTTGCATCGTTGTACAGCTAAACCTCAGTTTTTTCATTGTTACATCGGTATTGTTTTACCTATTTTGAGACCTCCCAACCCTCTTTCTGCAACATGACGGAGTTCCTAGCATCCCCGAACCCGATTCCACCCCGTACTAGCTCTACAGGGGTCACAAATGGCACTTTAGACTCTACCATGGGTGGTAATGTCATCGATTCCAGCTCTCGGAACTCGGGCTATAAATCACTACCGGAGGCGGAGTGGGTTGCACCCTTAGGAAAGAGGCGTGCGTCAAACCCCTACAAACACTCCTTGGGACACACTCGAAATCGGTCCAGTGTCGATGGCTCCAAGTACAAGGACGGGACATGGTCGCCGGAAAAGGAGAAGATATTGCTGGGCCCTTATGATTACATGGTTCAACAGCCCGGGAAGGATATACGGAGACAGTTCATCACCGCATTTAACCGTTGGCTGCATGTTCCTGAAGACAGTATTGCGATAGTCACCAAGGTCGTTGTTATGCTGCATACGGCTTCGTTACTGTAAGTGCCCTCTTTGTGGTGGAAGAGTTTTGACTTCTTTCAACCTGGAGAAAGAAGCCTTGCTTATACATATGTTCTGTCATAGCGTCGATGATGTTGAAGATTCGTCGAATCTTCGAAGGGGAGTCCCAGTGGCTCATAATATATTTGGGACGGCCCAGACGATAAATTCCGCGAACTACGTCTATTTTCTAGCTCTGGAAGAGGTCCAGAAACTCAGAAATCCGAATGCGATAAATATTTACGTGAAAGAATTGTTGAACTTACACCGGGGTCAGGGCATGGATGTTTTCTGGAGAGACACTCTCACATGCCCAACAGAGGAGGATTATTTAGAAATGGTGGGCAATAAAACAGGAGGTCTGTTCAGACTTGCAATTAAGCTGATGCAGGCGGAAAGCGACACCGGAATGTAAGCCACCTCTCCTCACAATTTTAGAGATAAGGCATGTTAATCATGGACAAATATCCAGCGACTGCGTTGCTCTCGTTAACCTCATGGGCTTGATTTTCCAAATCTGTGACGACTATCTCAACCTCTCCGATTCAACGTACAGCAAAAACAAAGGACCCTGCGAAGATCTCACTGAAGGCAAATTTTCCTTCCCCATAATCCACAGTATCCGCTCGCAGCCCGATAACCTTCAACTTATCAATATTTTGAAACAAAAGACGACGGATGAGGAAGTCAAGCGATATGCCGTCAAATATATGGAGAGCACGGGAAGCTTTGCGTATACGCGCAAAACAGTTATGCAACTACGAGATAGAGCGCTAGTTTTAATCGATGGGCTGGAGAATTTGGCAGAGCTGAGCCAAGGTGCTAGTGAGAACCAAGAGCGAAGCGGGGACATGGTGCGAAATATTTTAAATAAGATGGTTGATGCGACGGTGAAACTTGGGCGCGAGGAGAAGGAAGCTGTTGCGTGAAGGATTTTTGCCCAATCCCATTTATTGAATGTTTATTCTGATACTTACGAGGTGATGAACATCCATACCCACTATACGATTTTGGTTACTCTGACCGCTACTAATTTTATATCTGCCTCCAGAGGAGGTGACCGCTTACTGATTTGCCTTAGTTATTTTATTTTATTTTATTTGTTGGCGAAACGATGAATTAATGTAACTACTACTAGTACCTAGGTGCTCAACAAACGTGTGGTGCTCTATCCATATAAACTAATTGAAATCTTCAGCAGCATATCGGGATTTTGAACATAAGCTATATACCCGAATTTTATACGAACACATTGCCCTGGCGGGTCTTCTACTGACATGTTCTCGTTCTAGCGCCCAAAGTATATTCTGGCGGAAGCCTCCCAACCTTCCCGGCTCGAAGGGTGGGGACGCACGTGATTCCTACTAAATAATTGTGGTATATAAAACCGCCTCCCCTCTCCATACGTCCATAGACATGCTAAATTTCGATTCGCCGAATATCCAGTCAAATATTTCCTCTACTTTTCAAAGGCATTGAACAATCTCTTCCCATACCAAAAACGCAACCAAAAAATGACCAGTCCCCAGGTGTCCAGAGCGGCCAATGACTTCCGCAGCGATACTTTCACTACCCCTACTCCGGCTATGCTGGAGGCTATGGTGAATGCTACATTCGGTGATGATGTATACCAAGAAGACAGTGTGACGACGGAATTTGAAAACGAAATCGCCAGATTAACCGGAATGGAAGCTGCCCTCTTCATGCTCTCTGGGACCATGGGCAATCAAATTGGGGTTCGAGTCCATCTCGACCGGCCCCCGCACTCCATACTCTGCGATTACCGAGCGCATGTTTATGCCGAAGAAGGATCAGGATTGGCAATTTTGTCCCAGGCCATGGTGACGCCAGTCCATCCAGCAAACGGCATCTATATGACCCTCGATGATGTGAAAAGATGGGTGACCTTGGGTGACGACATACACACCGCTCCAACCAAAGTTATCAGTCTCGAAGTTACCATTGGAGGCGTAATTACGCCGATGGAAGAGATTAGGAAAATTTCAGAGTTTGCCCATGCCAACGGGATCAAGGTCCATTGCGACGGAGCTCGGTTGTGGAATGCTTCGGTTGCGAGCGGGCACCCTTTATCCGATTATTGCCAGTACTTTGACAGTGTTTCCATGTGTGTTTCCAAGGGGCTTGGAGCACCCATTGGTGGAGTCCTTGCCAGCACCACAGCAAATATCAAACATGGTAGATGGCTGAGGAAGCAGCAGGGTGGGGGAATTCGACAGGCTGGTGTTTTGACGTCTGCTGCTCTGGTGGCCTTAAAGGAGGTTTGGCCCACAATGCAGGAAACGCACCAGAAGACAAAAAAACTGGCGAAGGATTTGGAGGCACTGGGTGTCGTGCCTCAAATTCCCGTCGATACCAATTTTTTCTTTATTGATGCCGGCAAGTCCAATATTGACATGGGAGTGCTTTTGGAGCAATGCGAAAAGTTTGGCGTCAAGTTGATGGATGAGCGGATTGCAATGCATCATCAAATCAGCGATGAAGCGATTGAAAATCTCAAAGCTGCCATTGCGGCCGCAGTGGAAATTACGAAAACCCTGCCCTCTGGATTTGCGTCTAGAGCTGGAACGAGTGGTTACGGGAGCACCGCGAAAATGAATGAATATAATTGAATTGGAATTGCTATATAGAGGGGTTGTATATAGATAGAAAATGGTACCGATGGCGCAGAGTGCTATTACCTCATTTTTTTTAAAACTACTTCTGTGAAAGACAGGGGGAAAAAATATAGATTTCGCTTATTTCTACCACTTGAATATTTTGAAACGCCCTGCTAAGACTGATTTGCATTAAACCCTTAGGCACGTTGTGTTGGGTCCCCTGAAGCAGCTGCTGCTTGATACTCGCTGAAATCATACTCGACGTCATAATCCTCCGCATCAATTTCACCGTCAGAGAGGTCAACGTCTTGAAGATTTTCGCCATCATCCTCCTCTTCGGCCGTGAAACCATATTCTTCCTTGCGGACTTTCTTCCATGCAGCAATTGTTTGCTTTCGAGTAAGGCAGAACGGCAATTTGGACAGCGAAACGCATCCGTCCTGAGTCACCTCGACAGTTTGACCAACTGAACTGGCAGTATCGGTAGCCTTATCCATCAGAATGATATGGATGAAAAATATCATGCCAGGTTTTGCCACAACATTTTGACCGCGGACGAACATTGGGAAGTCCATCCAGGTAGGGGAGAAAGTAGCCCCTAAGCTATATCCGCAGGAGTTGAATCGCTGGTCTCGGAATCCGTTTTCGTCTGCCACTCGGGCGTAGGCTTCGAAGACATCACCGATTTCTCGCCCCGGTTTGAGAGCCTCCATACAAGCTTTCATTTGGAGGATGTTAACTTCAAACATTCGACGGGCCATCTTGGTTATCCCTCCAATGGGGATTGTTCTCATCAAGCAGCAGTGATAGTGTTTGAAAGCAGACGCAAATTCGAGTGTCAGTTGCCTGTCAATTTTGTCCTTCCCAGTGGAATACCGAGTGAGAACTGCCTTATTCCCAGAGACAAGGATGTTTTCGTTCGCTGGATCGTCACCGCCGCCTTCATATACAGTTCCCACTAGTTCTCGCCACAAATCGCCTTCATAGGCGCCCGGTTTTGCCAATTTCAGCGTTCGAACGAGGGCAAAATCAGCAAGGTAGGCAGCCTTCCGTACCTTACGGAGTTCGGCTTCAGATTTTACCATTCGTAATTCTTGGTTGAGTAAATTCGAGTGATCGACTAATTTGCAGAGATCACGAACTGCTTCATCCAACAATTTACCGAGCCGGTGAGTCAGGGAGCATGAATCTGGCTCATAGCCAATTCGTTTCGTGGAGGAATCATTGATACCGAATTCTTTCAAGACTCTCGGGACTAGAGACACGGGGTTACTGGTGGCATCGTCGGATCGAATGAGGATGTCCTTTTCCTCCAATATGGACGTGTATAGTGCTTGCCGCAGGTCCGGGATTCGAGTAATCAGACGCATTCTTCCGTCACTGTGGAAATACATGGCTTGGAAAAATACATAGCCAAAAGTGTCGTATCCAGTCAGATAGTATAGGGACTCCTGCTTCGTGAAGAGAAAGCCATCAAGATTTTCGCGCTTCATGAGCTCCAAGGCCCGATTCCGCCGTCCTTGTAGCTCTTCTTCGGAGAACCACAACGCCTTCTTGAATGGCTGAGCTTTTTTAAGAGGGGTGGCCATCTTTTTTTTCGTTTTCAATAGTAAACTGGGGTTTAACTTCCGTGCTTTATCGAATTGTGATCTTATTTTTTTTCCGTCGTGCTTTCTCAAAGTCGAAGAGTCGCTTCACCTCTTCTTATACATGAATTTCACCCCACCTGGATTAATAATTGATGAGGGCTTTGAGCCCGCACCCTATCGAGCACTCATGCTCACATTGTTCCTGGCTGGTCCGACAAACCTATCTGATGATTTGTGTTAGTCACAAAATTCGGACCATGCGGCGTAAATCGCGGCCATCTTGCTGGAATTCTGCATCTGATAAGGGTGGGGGCAACCCTTGTTTCTCACTCCTGGGCCAAGGGGAGCTTGGGTAGCATCAAAATGCGGGGACAAACTCTCTTGTCAAAAGACCCGGACTAGTGAGCTTAGTCGGCGGCATTGTGGAGACCTGTCCTGGTGGCTTTCGTCCCCGCAAGTGCCACCGGGGCGATCTAGAGCTCACTACAGAGTTGAATCTGATCTAATTCAACATCCTTCGTCAAACTCGTATATTCCTTGCACAGGGTTACCAACAGGGGAGAAATAGCCCAATATCGGTTCTTGCAGACATGGATTTGCATCCTGAAGCCTCTGATCTCTCGTATGCTGGCCCGATGGGATGTTTTGTCAGGAGCAAGGCTTACCAATGAGCTCTTCGATTACTCAAAGTCGATGCGGTGAGATGATGGTGGCAACGGAATTAACTGGAGCTCACGAACACCGCCAAGATACTGTGTTCGTAAACTGCTAGCTGATCTTTTGTCGTTTCTCCGTAGCTTCTTTTCTTTTCTTTTTCTCGTCCTTGAAAATTCATTTCAAAAGGACAATGGCTCGTGTATATATCATGAGCCTGCCTCCCCTAGGTATAACCTCGGAAAATTAGACATCTTGTTGAATATTATCGCAAACGACACAATGGATCCCCATACAGAGTCCAACAACCCCTTCCAGCGGAAGAAGCCCCCTTCGGACATACTCGATCGTACTATGTCTAACTTAGACGAGAAACATGATCATGAGGCTGTACCTGGGGAACTCATCTCCGCCGGATCTCAACATCTGCACCGGAAAATAGGAGGCAAAGAACTACAGCTTTTTGCTGTGGGGGGTGCAATTGGCACTTGTATGCAATTCTTTCAAGATCTTGGAAAGAGGCCTTTCTTTCTATGCCCTTCCACCACTAGTTTGGTGGAACAATAGTTTGCCGATACTGATTTGGTTCGTAGCTCTTTTCGTGCAAATGGGAGCTACACTTCCGAAGGGTGGCCCTGCGGGCCTTTTTTTGGGCTTCCTTGTATACGGGACGATTATCTTTTCAACAAACCAGTGTTTCGGTTCGTTCAATTTGGTTGAGGGCACCCCTGGCATTTCATGTTTTATGCCCGTTTTGTAGCTCAACGCGCTGAGAAAGATATTCTGCAGCGGAGATGGTCACCTATATGCCTATAGCATCGCCTTTCGTCCGGCTTTCCGGATTTTGGGTCGACGATGCACTGAGTTTTGCCATGGGGTGGAACTACTTCTTTCTTATGGGTAGGCTGCCATTTAATCTGCCATGTTCCACTTCTTGTTGCTCTTTATTTCGTCATATCTGACTGGATTCGCGGGTTCTTCCCTTTGCTCTGTTTATCATAGCTTTCAGCGCCCCATATGAGATTACTGCCATCAACGTTCTTCTTACATACTGGACCGACAAAATCCCTGTGGCAGCAGTGGTAATGGTTTGCTTGGTAATTTATGCGTGCGGCTTGAACTCCTTTCCTACCCTCAATTTCTCCATTAAGGTGCCATAAGTGCGCAGGCTGATAGCGAAAAAACACTAACGTACTGTTATAGCATTCTCAATGGACTCACGGTTCGATTCTTTGCAATTTCAGAATTCTACATGGCCTTTTTCAAAATCTTCCTCATGATGTATGTGTTTTCAATAAATTGGAATAAATATACCTAAATTGGAGTGCTAACAGTTTTAACAGCGGCCTTATGATGTACACATTTATTACGATGGTCGGCGGTAATCCACTCCGGGATGTTTATGGCTTTCGCTACTGGAAGAACCCTGTGTGTGTTTTCGTTCTGTTCAGGTGCTGAAACCTTACATCATTTAGTGAACTAAGTTTTTTTCTTCAATAGGGAGCGTTTGTCGAATATCTTGTTCCGGGCGACCTCGGCCGCTTTTGTGGGTTGCTATCATGCATGATTCAAGGCTCGTTCACGTAAGACACTTTTCTCCCCTAATTTTCCAAGTTTCTAGCTTAATATTTTTGTGATTCTTGTAGCATGGTCGGGCCAGAATATATAGGCATGGCTGCTGGCGAAGCAGAGAATCCCCGCAAGATTCTGCGACGAGCGTATTCTTCCTTCGTTTATCGCCTCATGTTCTTCTTTATCGGTGGTGCTCTTTGCATTGGAATTGTCATTCCATACGATGATCAACTTCTCGCAGACACAATTGCGGGGAAGAGGGAAGGAAGCGGAACGGGAGCTGCGTAAGTCCTTTTAACCCCTTTTATTTCCTTACGCCCCTCTTTCCTGAAATGATCTTAGCTCATACGAAACAATAGCTCTCCATATGTTATTTCGATGGTTAAGTTTGGAATTAAGGGCGTACCGGATCTAGTGAACGCCTTAATCATGACCTCTGTCCTCTCCTGTGGGAACAATGTGGTTTTCTCTGCTGCGCGCACTCTTCATGGTCTGTCACTGGAAGGCAAGGCGCCATCCTTCTTCTCGACATGCAGCAAGCGTGGCCTACCCTACTATGCAGTCATAGCATCACTTTCATTTTGCCTCCTTGCCCTCCTGCAGCTCGACAAATCTTCCGCCACCGTGCTCAACTGGTTTGTCGGAATCTGCACGGCCTCATATCTTCTCAACTACTTCGGAACTATCATTACATATCTACACTTTCATGAAGCACTCCGCCGCCAGGGCATCGACAGGAACACCCTCCCGTATAAAGGCCTGTTCCAACCGTATACTGCATGGTACGCATTGTTTGGCACTACCATCATGACCCTTGTTTTGGGGTACAATCTCTTTATCCACGGGAATTGGGATATCACTGCATTTTTCACGAACTACACGATGGTTGGCTTCTTTATTGTGGCGTTTGCTTTCTGGAAGGTATTTAGGCGGACAAAGTATGTTTGGCCTGGCACAGCAGATCTTTCTATCGGCGATACCAAAGACGAGATTGATCTGTACGAGACTGTGTACGAGCCGAAGAAGAGGGGAAATGTCTCCGCTTATCTGAACAGCTTTTTCGAGTGATTTAGCGCTTTCCAACATTCTTCAGGAGGGTAGCTGTTTAGAGCTCAAGTTACAGGGGCAGCTCCTACTTAAACTTCCCGAGGAAATAGGTAGCTAAGTACTGATTAGCGTGGTCGCTTTCCTCGGAAAACTTCCTCGGAGAATCTCTCACTAACGCTCAATGAAAAGCGTGAGTGATAACTCAATATGATTATCACTGCCTAAAATCCCCTGGAAAATGAAAACATTAAATTCCTCCGAGTAGCCGAAGAAAGTGGATTCTAAGAAAATAAAATCAGTAAATGCTACTACGGAGTGGAGAAGTCATCAATCAAATTTCAATGAGTGCATTTTTCATGATTGGAGAAAAAGAAAAGTTGCAGATGTTGCTACTACACAGAGAGCGAAGCTTATTGCTCTTCTTCACTAAGTCCATGCACATTTTGGCTTAACTCTCGAGCAAGTTTCGTACATGCTTCATGCAAAAAATCATCACCCTGTAGCGCTCTCCAGAGTAGCAAATGGTTGGATGGCAAATGTATGGACTCTGAAATACCTTGGAAATACGGATAGGAGTAACTAAATCAAATTCGTACACTAGCCTGCACGGAGTCCGGAGTATTAACCCACCAAACGAGAAGAAACGGTCGCTTCTTCCCGACGACGCCCAATGAGAACAAGTTAAACGCCTTTCAAAAGGTTAGTTACCTTGTTTCCCCTCGGGAAAAATCCCTCTTCAATAATTTCAAGAAACTCCAAGGTGGATAGGGCAATGATGAACTCGGGATGGCCCGTTTTAGCTCGCTGCTGAATTGTTGTCAGGCGTCGGGAGCCAACGCTAGCTAAATACGAGCTTAAAGTGTTCCACAACTCGTCGGACACGCTAACTAATGGTTGATGACGATCGAAGTATCGAATCGCCCGAGCCGAGCCAGCCTAAATGAAGGCGTGCCTGAACCTTGCAAGTTGCCCGCCGTATACGCCCAACTGGCAACTGATGAAACACGCCCTTCTGTTCAGAAACCCCCACTTCCGACCTTGCATTAGTTAGTCCCAATTGGCGTGGCTTGGTGACAAACCTTATCAAACGAACAAGAAGCTCCCACATCGAGAGAGGGCAAGCTGTGTTGCTGCGCTACTACGACTCACTGCCTGATAGTAGTATATCTTTGGACGCGGGAGCGTTGAGAGAAGAACAGAAACAAGACAATGCCCGGGCAAAACAATCAGCGTGAAGAGAAGGGCGTCGCTCAGTCGTTGCTTGCTCGAAGCGCGCTGGTACTTGCCCTGATATCAACATTACTTGCTCTTCCGCTATGGAGCCCGTTAATTACCGAGCGGCTTGCGTTGTTTGGCGCGTCAGGGTTGGACAAGTATTCTCCAAACAGCGAACTGGGAGTATGCCAACAATCACCAAAACTTTCTCCAAAGAACGAAAACGTGGAACGGTTCGTTCGAGACAAGGTTGAATCACCGGCTTATCAGAAAGAAATAATCAGCAAGCTAACGGGGATCATTCAAATCCCCTCTGAGAGCTACGACGACTTGGGAGTGATTGGTAAAGACAAACGCTGGGAGGTATTCTTCAAAGTCGAGAATTATATCAAAGCCAAATATCCGAACGTATTTAAGCATGTTCGGCTAGATCATGCCAATACTCATGGGCTGATCTTGACCTGGGAAGGCAGCGTCCCAGCTTCAGAAGCTAAGCCGATTCTCATGCTTGCTCATCAAGATGTGGTACCTGTTCTTGGGGAAACCGTGAAAGATTGGACGCATCCACCGTACGAAGGTTATTTTGACGGCGAAATTATTTGGGGTCGTGGATCCACTGATGACAAGGGCTATTTAATTTCTATTATCGAGAGCTTGGACTTACTGATCAAGAGCGGATTCAAGCCGAAACGAACCGTGATCTTGGCGTTTGGATGCGATGAGGAAATCAGTGGTGAAAACTGCGGTCGTCCTATTTCAAATTTGTTGCACGAGCGATATGGTGATGATGGTATCTATTTGATCATGGACGAAGGATCCACGGGAGTTCAGAAGGAATTTGATCGATCGTTCGCCATGGTGAGCATGGCAGAAAAGGGGTACTTGGATGTGGGCATAAATGTCACTTCCACCGGAGGGCATTCTTCAAATCCCCCTGACCATAATGTCATTGGGATCATGTCGGAGATCGTCGTCGCAATCGAGAATAATCCATTTTCAGGGAAGGTTACCACCAAGAATCCAGTGTTCGGATTCTTGGAATGCGCAGCAGTACATGCTCCCGAATCTAGCTTCCCAAGGGAGATTCGAAATAAGCTCAGCAAAGTGGCAAAAGGCGACACAAAAGCTCAGAAGCAGCTAGCTCAAGTATTGGACAATATGCGATATTATTTCAGAACAAGTCAGTCCGTTGGAACAGTTAATGGCGGGGTTAAAATCAATGCCATCCCTGAAATAGTGTCGACAATGGTAAATCTTCGCCTTGCTGTCGAGACATCAATTGCCCAAATTGAAGAATATTACGAAACCCTGATCAAACCAATTGCACGAAAGCATGGGATGGACTTCGAAGGCTTTCATTCACCCCACGACTCACCAGACCCACGAAAAATCAGCTTGATTGGTATTGATGCGTTGGAACCGGCACCTGTTTCTCCAGTTCAGTCTGAAGCTTTCCGGATCCTATCGGGTACCATCAGAAACACTCTTAAACCGCTGGATGAAGATGAAGGCTCCGATGACCTTATTGTTACTCCGTATTTGATGGCAGCAAACACAGATACCAAGTTTTTCTGGTCTTTGACAAAAAACATATATAGATTCACTCCCATTAACTTGGTCCACAACCTCAACCGAGCACATACCACAGACGAATTTATCCGCGCAGCCGAATTTGTACGAGAGCCCCTGTTTTTCGCTACTTTGATCTTGAATGCGGATGATGCGGTAGATCCTTAAAATTAAATCAGCCGGGGATGCTGTACAAAAAAATAGACGAATTGGGCCAGCTTTATAAAATATAAAATACAATTAATATATTTCGTGCGTGTTGTTCAATATCAACTTCCCACTGGCATTTTGGCCCTGTCGCGCGATTTACATCCCATTATGGAACAAGACTCTTATTACATTTATGCTCAGCCTTTATGGAACTGTTCCAAATTATGCCAGTTGGCGCCAAATTTAGTATCAAGAATCATTTAGCTGACGCTCCATATAGAAAGCGAATTAGATTAGAAAGGCGGTAGGAATCTGTAAAATATCTGTCTTCCAGAAAAACGTAGCTCTGTTTTGTTCCAGGAAATGTTCCTTTCCTGGAAATTTCGTTCAGGAGTAGAACCGGTGAGGGGTAAGCCCTCAAATTATTCCAGACCCACGGACAATTCAATGTAAGTAAGGTAAGTCAAAAGAGTTGAGTTATACTGTGAGAAATATAAAAGAGAAAGATACTCCGTTAGCTGACCAGCATATGTACAAGAGAGAGAGGGCTCTAAACAGGAGTTGGCTGTCTATTCAGCTGAAACAAATTTAATTTAGTAGGGTATCAATCGAGCATTCCAATCCCGCCTAATTTCTGATGCTCCCAAATACTTAGCTGGTGATATAAGGAAAAATTGAGTAGCAAACGTCAAGCCAGCTGTGAGCTGTTTTCACATAACCACACAGCAAGCCTTCTCTAATCTTCTCAGGATGCTAGGGACAACCTTATTAACCACCTGCTGGAGTTCGTCAGGCCTTTGTCCATGTTGCTGTTGTTGCTGCTGCTGCTGGTTATAATGATGAGGCTGTTGCTGATGCGGCGCTTGATGGGGATGGGTTGCGGGAAGGTGTGCCGGACCACCAGTCAGATTGACATAGATTCGCCCGGAATTATCCTCAGTAGTATATTGCAAGCCTAGATCGCGGCAAACTTGCTGTACTCGAGGCTTGAGCTTTTGAACGTGGTTAACGGAATGATTACCCTTCCCGACAATCCTGTTTATGAACGCTTGTTATTAGGGGCGTTGTTCAAAAGGAGAAGGGAAAAAATGGAGTACAAAACGGCTCCATCCCCCCCCTCCCTCCGGCTACAATCAAATCTTTGGTCATTATTAATCCGGATGCACATGCGACTACTTACACATGGAGATGCGTCTGACCATGTTGCCGCGCATATTTTATCCTCTCTTCCAAAATATCTTCAGCCTCCTCCACGAACTGACCATGTAGATCTATGGTATCAGAAGCGACGCGGCCAGGCGCATTATTCTCCCGAAATATGAATTCGGAGGCCTGCTTGTTATATTCTTCCATCTTCCTGCCATGCGCCTTGCCCTTCTCGGAAAGCTCCTTCGCAAGTTGACCGTCGCCCTTCTCGTATGCATGGCGAGACTGCGCAGAGGAAAGAGGTTAGCGGATACGGTACTCAGGTTTCTCCAATTGATAAAGTAAACAAACCCTCTCGAAGCAAGACGACCTCTGCGCAGCTTCATGCCGAGCAGCATTGCGCAGGCGGTCGTACTCAGCCTCTGTATCTTGGCTCTGGTCGTGATTAAAGGCTTAAATCCGCGCAAGAAGTCAGCCAGATGATCCTCAGATATCTGAGACAATGTAGAACATACCTCGGTGGCCTAGATATGACATTTCATGGGACATCTCGAAATAATTAGGCCAACATATGGTCCCTTTCTATTCTATGTTGCTGGGTTTGGAACAATGGCCGTTGCGTCGATGGCATGTGAGAACCTTGGCCACCTGGGGGACCAATCCGTGGGCCGATCGGCAAACCGTCGATCGGGTGTGGAGCCGATCTCAAATTGACCAATCACACGAGTTAGATTGGAGCTTCCACGGTGCCAAATCTTGGGAACCACGCTCCATTAGCTGCACGTGATATCTGAATCATTCCCAAACCCAGGAACAAAAGTATAGAAAAGCTCATCCCTACTATCTGATATTCATGGGGGAATTCGTGTGAGCCCAGCAGCCAATATTAATAAAGAACTGCAAACAAAAAGACTAGAAGAAATCGAAAAGCAGTCGGTCCATCATGTCCTGATTCGGCCTACCTACTGTCAGAAATTTTTTTTTCATTGCCATCCTTTCAGCCCACATTTCCCTTTACTGGGGCGTCAGGGGCGATAGAGAGCCTGAAAAGAAGCGAAAAAAGAGAAAAACAGAAAAGAAAGAGAAAGAGAAAAGGTGTAATATAAATGATCAGGAACATAAATTATAATATAGACGAGGAAAAGTTTGAAAAATCTGGAGGACTGGAAAAAATATCGCAAGCAAAACGAAATGGATGGGAAAGGTGTGCATATCGTGGGGGAAAAACGATGCAACTCAAATTTAAAACAAAATAAGATAAAATAAAATAAAAATAAGAATAAAACAATTGCTGTACAGGGTCTAATGAATAGCATAAATAAAATCAAATGAAAGTGGAGGTGCGATATATTTGTCTTGACTAATTTTCGCCGTCAGAAAAGTATTTCCAGCTACTGCGGGGTTTGATACCATGTCCATTTAATTCGTTTCACTTCATTAACAAGTATTTTGAAAGAAGAAAATGGGTTTAAAGGAAAATTCACAGATTCTGAGCTTCAAATTGAGTTAGCAAGTTATATAGCCTTTCCTTGTCCCCTGGTCCGGCGAATATTGCATTTACTCCCTTTTTGCACATATCGATCACGGTGGCACGATCAAGGTTAAAGCTCTCGGCCGCGATGAGGTACTCGTTTGACAAGGGGCTACAGAAGAACCCAACATCGTCCGTCTATATTTTAACAAACATTCATTAGCAAACAAGAAACGCCATATGTGAGCAATATTATCAATAACATACTGAAAGCAGAACCGGACAATTTTGATGTCTCCAGTAGCCAAAATGATGATCTGGAAATCCCCCTTGAATTAATTTGCCGTGCACATTGCAGGAGAGACAAAGTTCCAGCCCGATTTTTCGACGTGCAATTTCATCTTTCACATTGTCAGGAACATGTATAACGTGGCCCAGCCTATCAGGTTCATAAGAGAGGAGCGTGCTGAGTTCATCAGCAGACGCCGAGAAGATTGTTTCGGCAAAGTGAAGAGTCAATTTGAGACCGTGAGCTTTGGCTTTGGCAAAGGCGGGTCTGAATATAGAAACATCTCCTCTCATGGGATTACCGCCAAGTTCCACTCCAACAACGCCTCTACTTTGATATTTTATGGCCAGGTCTATCGCTTCCATAGCTTCCAAGGAGCTTTTGGTTCTATCCACAGAAATGATGAGGTAGGTTGTCATTTGTTCGGTTCGGCATTCGTCAATTGTATCAAGAACCGCTAATATATAGGTTTCTTTTGAAATTCCATGGTGTGGGCTTTCTCGCGGAGTAGTGCGTAATTCTAGATAGCAGACTCCATCACTCTGGAAATCATGCAGGACGGACCGTGTTGAATATTTGACGCTGTCTAAATCGGTGCAGAGTTGATAGATCATATTTGTGAATACCTGGAAGAACCTATATATGACCGCTTAACATTCTGGTACTTTCGGGGAAGGATGGCGAAGGTCAACTGCTCAGGCCCAAACGCGAAAGAAAACGAAAAAAATCGACAGTAGATATGCTGATTAAAAGATACCATGTGCATGTCCATTCAAACAAGACCGCAACACAAGAATAACTCTAAATAAGTAACGGCAGCTGAATACATACGTTGCGAGGGTATAATCTACCTTTCCTGGAGGCATTGAAACGTAAGGATCCACTATATCCAGTTCCGGGTTTTTCGTCTTTTTTTCTAGCCATATTTCTCGCAGACACTCCCGAGAGATGCTGCCAGTGAGATGGGCATGGAGCTATTTAATAACGAGTTAGAGGGAAACACATGACGTTGAAACATATATCTAACTGAAGATATTAAGTGGAAAATTTTGGGAGGCACAAAGCGTAGCTCTTCAATCCAACTCGAGTTGAGGCTTAGCAGTAAATGCCGACCTTGTTGCATACTCTGGAGAACATAGTAGCGTGGATTGTTGAATCCACGGCCTAAAAATCAAACAAGTCGTAAATAACATACCTCAATCTTGGGCAATGCCTTAGTAAAAGCCAAGTCAATGTCCTTCGAGGATTCCATTTTTTGAATATAGAGGGGCGTCTGTCTATGATCAGTTTTGGTCAACGGCTAAACTTGGAGCTTTTGTAGGGCTGGCTAATCAGAGCAAGAGCTATCTTTGACTCTTTTTTTGCCAGGGAGGTTGTTTCTCCTGTTTCGTTGACCTTTTGGATGATGTGTTCTCTCTGAAACTGATGGAGGATGAGGGGGCAAACGAGCAGACAGGGCCGTTCAATGAAATAATTGGCGGCTTCATGAAATATGCTGCACTCTCATTCTCAGACCACTTCTAATATTTTGTGATTGGGTGTTACTTTGGATGGGTTCGCCTAATGCTGTCAGCCAGTTGGCAGTGGTGTTTTCCGCCAGTCTTCTGCAATGGTTATTTTCCTCCTTGAAACGGGTTCCTCTCAACTCTCAGCTCTCAAGAGAAATTGGAATGGCTCTCTGCGAAGCCTTTCACTGTTGAACTGCCAGTTCTGCCTAAATAATTCCTAGGCGAGGATCATCCAAGGGTTCAACAAACCTGGTCTCTGCTGTTGGGATGGCCGGCACTTATAAAGGACAGCTATACCAGTACCGCCGACGTAAACGCGGAAGCAGAAGAGAAAATATAAGCAGATGAAGAGGTATTATTTTCTGTCGTTATGCAGTACGGAGTACAGTCGTCATCAACCCTCACTTTAGCTAACTTCTTGGGCCGTCTGCGAGCGAGGAAGTTTTGGCCAATTAATGGCTGACAAAAATGACTTCGGGGGCAAGGTAGTTAAGTGCTAGGCTACAGGGGCAAAAGAACTCTCTGCCTCCAGTGCCAAACTGCTAGAAGAGGGGACGAAACCACCCAAGCCAGGCCAGGCCTCCAACAGTAAGTGCCTGCAGTCCACGTGACTTAGGGGTAAGTCTTCCTACAACAGTAGTACTATCCATCATCGACAGCAGACAGCAGCAACAAATAGCATCAAGCAAACACAATGGATACTGCCAACCACTCTGACCAAAGCATTGGTTCTGAGGGCCACAATCATCATGAATCCAACAACCCGGCATCAACTATCGACGCTGACAAAACCATATTACGCAAGTTCCTTGTACACTGGAAGACACCTTCTCGAGTGCCGATGACCAAGAGAGAGGACACTCCAGGTAGCTTTGCTAGATTAAAATCCGCATGAAATTGTTTTTCTCTTTTTGTTGTTTCTTTGACATTCTCATTCATCTCATACCAGGAGCTGCGTACTAGTTTAAGCCTCGAAATCATTCATACAATACCTACCTTGTTGCCTAGAAAACAGCAGCCGTTTGGTTACGCCTTCCAGAACTCCCACTCTAACAGAAATAAGATAGCTTCCGACTATATTCATCTCAGAGGATCAATTACCTTTGCGCAGGCTCCCGAAAACCAGTTTAACATATATTTACAGAAGGCTTCTTGTATTCAACCGAACATCGTTACCAAAAACAACGGCTTTTAATAATGATTTAGAACCAGAACGCTGGGAATCACATATGAAACGAGAAACGAGACGTTCCCTCGAGTCCTGTGGCTCATTCAGTTCCACAGTTTGCTTGACTCGGACTAAAAAAGGCTTGCTGGCGAACCGACTCTTAGAGCTAATATCATCAATCGCGCGTATGCCGCATAGCTATGTGGGATATGCAACTGTTTTCGGATATGCAATCTAGTGCAATTCCCAGTTCCCTGTTCTGATATCCACATCCGAAGATAGGCCAAGGTCGAAACAAAAGCACCAGTTTGTGGTGCCATAAATGTATTCTTCAATTCCCTATATTGTTCCGCTTCTATCCACAGCAGTATATGAAAGATAAAGCCATTTGGGTTGTAAAATATCGAGCACAAGAAATGAGCCCATCATCATGTGCACCTGAAGCAAAATTGTCAGGAACCCTAACCTCTTGACCGATTGGACGGTTTTTGGGGGAGTGAAACCAGCAGTGTAGAATATGACTCGGCAACGTATCGTTCATCCATGGCTATGTCTCATGTGAACGCAGCAAATGCCAACGGCTGAGAAGGGCGGAAAGAGGCCACATCAGATTTGGAAACACAATACTACCCTTGTAGAAGCAAATTGCCTCACTTCTTCGGGTCTTTTTCGGTGGTGCATATGTGATACATGTTAGGTCCTCACCATGAAATTCCAGTATCAATCAATTAATACAAGATAAAAATAAAGTCGTTTTGACTGGTGTCGTTCATTTATAAGTGAGAATTGTGCGCCATTTAGAACACTCAAGAGAAAAAAGGGTTGAGCAACAGGTTAGAATAGGGGCAGAACGTTAAATGTTAATGCCGGTTCATAGCTATTTCCTCGACGTGTGTTATTCAGAAATATCGTTCAGTAAAGGGAAATCTGATTTAACGAAATATTAGCACCCACATAGCCATATATTCTTGCTACGGCTGCTGGGGATAAAAACGTATGCTGACCAAAAAGAAGGGAAGAAATTTTAGATATGTGTATCGTGGGCGAAGATTTACCCACATCAGCATAATCTTGGCGGTTCTGGGTCAAGATGACGGAGTAGTTGATACTCTTATGTAAAACATTATCATGAAATCTGCGCCCTTCCACCTGGGATAGCATCAGCCCACGGAGGGCTTTTGTTGATTCCTGGAGAGTACGGGCCATATAGAAGCACATTTGTAGATAGAAGAGTCATTATCCAACAAAAAGGACATGCACATGAAGGATCTTTATGCAAACTGATTCATATGTCTCCGTGCAAATCGTCGGATAAGTTTGCAATGGGCGCCATGATCACACGGCCATTTTGCTCAGTTGAGCGGTGCCGTAACTGGAGGGGAACTTCGCGTAAGATGCATCGATACCATACGCCCCACATATATATCGGCTGTTATCGCGATATTTGCGAAGACAATACCTCATGTTATGTTGAAATATTTCGACAATCCGCGGGGTTGACTGGATATTATGGGAGCCTGACCTTACATCTTCCTGATCCGGCACCTTCCATTTCACGATAAACTCGGCTAAGGCGGTCACAAGTATGCGATGCCTGCCCCTACAAAGTTACGGATATCCGCTGGGGAGTTGTGGAATACATACAAAAGCACAAGGCAACTAGTGGGGTTCAATTGGTTCCACGAATGGGTAACATCTGCCGGAGCGACGTGGCCGTGGAACATTCGACAACAACCAGAAGTATTCCTAGCATCCGCCCAAATGACGTTGACGTGTCTTCTTTCGAAAATATTGCATATTGGGAATATCAAGTTCGGGGAATGTTGCAAGAGTGACAACGAAGAGCTGCATTGTGGAAGAATCTTTCCTCAAAATGGACAGGCCGAACGCTACAATACCTCGCTGTTCATGGCGCGAGGCGCGAGGCCAGGGGAGTAATGTTGGACTCAGGGGAGGCCACTTTCAGCAAACGTTCTGATGGCATCGCCATTGGGAAGAAAGAAGAGCCACTTCTACCACGCTTCAGATAGGGGTGGTCGTGCTATCAATCTAGTTGTAACAACACACTTTCACTTCACCTCGCAATATGCACCAACCACAGCATAATCACGACAGCGCGGGATGGATGACAGGCATGCCCATGTAAGGGCCGCTGCTCTGAGCGATGAGAAAGGCACAACCGCTTTATAAGGCAGCTGAATAACCTTCCTCAAGTCTGACCGCAGCATAGGGAGCCCAGCTTTGGGAACGTTTGTTGCTACTTATTCTGCGCTAACAAGAATCACGGGACTTCAGGTCTGCCTCACTAGGACGCAAGGTGTCGAGTACGCCACTTTGATCGGAGAATCCTCAAATCGCTGCCTCAGGCGCCAGCAGGCAAAGAGAATACGAAATACGTACGGAGCACTCTGTACTAGGCGGTTGACACGGGATTGGCTAGGTCGCGAGCCTGTGGCGCAGAACATTCCCTGCTGGACCCTCCAGGCGGCTACTACAGTACTATTGGTGAGTCATTCCCGCATATCCGTTTGGTACCTACGTAGGAGGTTGCCTGTGGTTATCGTTTGTCGCCCTTTTTCATAATCCGAAAGTAAAAGGTATCCAAGGCCGCAGCAAGAGTCATGATTGTTTTACTAACTTCGTTTGGTAGAATATGGGGCTCCTTGTCTGACGAGTCTGGGCAACAGTATTGCCACTATAGTACTCCGTAGTAGTTACCCCCAATGAATGACTGTCCAGGCACGGTATTCGAGAAAGAGGTATAACTTCCCGCGACGGAGGCCTTCTGTGCCGTTACCAATGCACGGCGATCGCTGAAAAGCTATCACGGACCGTTTACTTGCGCAGAGCCTCACAAATCAGCATCCCAAACATATATAATTAATGCTTTCCCCTTTTCCACGCCTTCCGGTCGTGACAGCAAACTCTAAAAGCGCTATATTTTTTTGATATTCAATACCTCAAATTTGACAACTCGAATTCCGCTATGGGTGATAAGATCGGGTATCCTAGCCCCGGAAGAAGTGAAAGCCCAGTGACCACGACAACTATTCTTCTCCCTAAGGATATCAAAATGGCTCAGCCGGGGTCGCCTGTCACGGTTGATCGTTCTCGACCAAGACTAGCTATACGGCGAACGAGGGAACCGCCCAAAAATTCCTCTGGTCAGATTTATTGTGACCATCCAGATTGCCATGATCAGATCCCGTACTTTAAGAGGCCCTGTGAATGGAAGTACGTACCACCCTTCTCCATTCATAGTTCTTAATTCGAAAATCCATTTATTAACTATTTCCTAATAGCAAGCACATGGATAAACATGACCGTCCATACAAGTGCACGAACCCAGATTGTGGCAAGATGCTAGGCTTCACTTACTCAGGTGGCCTGCTCCGTCATCAACGCGAAGTACATAAAATGAATAGCAAGGAAAATAAGTTGATGTGCCCATACCCAGACTGCAATCGCAGCTCGGGAAAAGGATTTACCAGACAAGAAAATCTCAAGGAACATCTCCGCCGCCTTCACAGGGGAGGAGACGGACGATCTCCAGATGAGCTTGCTGCTTTGGAAACTCATGAACACGAGAACGGCGCCATGCCATCACCTCTCCATCCCCTTAAAAGGAAGCGGGATAACAGCGAATCTTACTCCTCAGATGAAGGACGCTCGAATGCGCTTGATCTCCGCGATGAAGTTACTCGGCTTCGGCGGGAGGCTATTCAAAAGGACTCAAGACTGGATGAATTGGAAAAAGAGCTGAAACAGCTACGGCAGGTGCTTCAGAAGGACTGAGCAGGAGATTATACATATATAACGATACAAAAGACGAACAACTCATGAAAGATGCCAACACGACAGAAAACGAACTGGCATACTTTCTCGGCTACTTCATGGGCATCCAACCTAATATTTTAGCAGGCCCATATTCCCCTATTTGTTTCATTTGATATCTTTTTACGCATTGTTTTTCTGGCACATAGCGACGGGGTCAACTCAAATTTGTATTTCTTTTTCCCCATTTTCGTTTCCTCTTCTGGTTTGCGTTCGGCGGCATGGAATTCTCTACACATACATTTGGGGCTCCTGGCGTTTCTTTAACTTACCTTCTAATTCCAAGACTCTCTGGCATACATTCCCTCGGATCTTCTTGTTTGCTTGTTATCACTGATCATAATCGCTGCATTTACTCCACTTATTATTGTACCCATTTTTCGTCCTGACACTTACTTTGTATGACCTCTCTTTATTTGCCCAACCACACTTCCCTACCTTTTTTATTATTTTCTGCATTTTTCTATACCATTTCCGCGCGTCATTTCTACCTAGGCAGCATTTCTTCTTGCCACCTTGTTTCGTGTCGCCTCCCTCTCACGCCATCACCATGTCTCCTATCTTGGCATACGATAACTACTAGTATTAAGGTAAAATTTGCAGTATTCCTGGCTTTCATCTCATATAACGTTAGCAATCAACTATTTACTAACGTGGCGTGGCTGGGGGCCATACGCACGCAATTACTCATGCACTGGAAATTACTTGAATTTGCTGTTTTGAGCTGTAGAGAAATCTTCAATATATTCAGAGAGTAAGAACTATAATATAGCACCCAAAAAGAATAGCATGTTGAAATTCCAACTCCTAGCTGTCATCCTTCTAGAATGACCACACCGCAAAGAAAACGCGGTCCACGGAATCCAACCCAGCTGGGCAGTGACACCATGTACCTAGAGTGAGTGCATTTGATAAAATATCGCCTCTTTTTTTTTCTCAGCACCTAAAACCGTACTAGAGTTGGAGTCACAGAGGTTACTACTTCAGTATATTGAGGTCACCGCAACTTAAACCCGTACTCTGTCCAGAAATCATTGCCGACTTGTTGTGAAGTGTGAAGGCAAACGTATGGGCAGGGCAAAATCCATAAGCCCAACGATATGGACCTACTTTAATCCACTTTTCTATCCGTTTGTCGTGGTATATTACTCCATACATAGTACAGTACTTTGTGCGGATGTACAGTACGGAGTACTACTACTGGTAATTACTACTTAGTAGCTATTTCCAACCGGCCTGATTAACCAAAATCTGTAAGCGGTTGATCTGGTTTTTCGGCTGCTTCGGCTACACCCGCGCCACTCCTAAAAATAGTCTGGGCTTAACTCAGATGGGAGCTTAGCGCTTGTAATGTGTGGCGCATCCCTCATGTGATTCCGAATTCTCCAACGTCCAGCTGAGCAGGAAAGAAAAAGCGCACTACGTAAATCGGGACCTATATTCACCCCCCTCCGACCGGCTTATTCAACTGAAACGTTACAGCATTTCCGGTGGCGGATTCCTCCGTAGGTGACAGTTTCTCCGCTTGTTGAAGCTTTGAAAACCTCCGCACGTTACGGAGTACTCCGTACTACTGGTTGCTGACGCGACCATGTGGCGTGAAAGAAGTCCCCGTTCTGCTAAAATACTATAATGGTCGCTTTTTGAGAGATGAGGCGAAAAGGACGCGCTGCTGCAGTGGCTTTATTTGATTCAGCAGAAAGAGCCTTTTCTGGATAAAATGTCCGCGACGGGACAAATTGTCCTACCATTACTTGGTTGCCTAGAAATGATGCTTTCTAGAGCTGGTGGGTTACGGGGTTTGTCTGGTGGATGGCAGATGTATGCCTGCGTGATTAATAATGGTGCGCTTGCTTGAGGATGTGGATCTGGTGGATATCTACAGAGTGGCCTGTTCAACGTCAATGGAAGTCGACCATGGGTGGACGTATGGGGTATCCTCAACGATCCACCATCAATGAGGCGACAAGTACCCCCTTGGTCCCTTGATCAGTGAGAACGGAGACCGTCTAGCTTATGTTTTATTTCCAACAAGTCTGGGATGAAGCCGAATCATGTTCGAATGGCTTGGTGAGAAGTCTTCCAGACGAGCTTAAGATCTTGATTGGCATTCAGACAAGGAATGGACAGGAGCTGCGAGGGCAGATCAAGCATATATGTAGTTCTCAATCTCCGTTTCCACAAACGACAAGCGGAATTGTACTCTGTCAGGGTTGCGACGGCACTGTGTTTGGGGAACAAAGCAAGAGCCACCGGGCTACCCCTACAACCGTTTTGGGTTTGACGAACCTTTTTCAGGGCATCACCGAGTTAAACTGGCCTGTTGAGATCTTGGTGGTGGATTGCTGCCTGGACTACCGCCGTACAAACTGATTGGAAAATCCCAGCTTGACCGTGAATTAACGGTGGCCTATGAGTAGCTCCCCAATTATCCTTTCAGATGGTTCATGGGGTTCATAGTGATCCACTATTCCTTTACAGTGTTGGGAATTGAGTGTGGAGCTTGGAATCTTCTCCTTTTTGATAAAATTCAGTTTCAATTACATGTGAGTTACCGCAGCCAGCAGGCGGTAGATATCATAAGCTTCCCAGCATCCTTAGCCCTGTGAAGCGTCCAGGCAGAATTCATTCTGTAACTGTTTGACGGGCACGCCTGATGTATGAAACATTCCCATTTGTTCAACACTCATACTCTCCAGGGCCAAGAGGTACTAGTCAGATACCACCAATATTGGGTCAATTGGAAATTTGCCTTCTCTGATGTGTTAGTTCATCTGTGCTGTGATACAAGTTACAGGATCTCTCGACCCCCCTTATGAGTCGATGTTAATGTAGATGGTTCGTAGAGTAAGCTAACCTAGCCTGTACTGAATGCAGGTGGTTTTATCTCACGTGATAGAGCTGCAGCCTGTTCGCGGAGAAAACGCGTCTTGCGTCAACACTTTTGTTTGCCCAAGTCAAATGCATTTTGATACTTGATGTCTTCTGAGGCGTCCATAATTGACCCGTTCGGGAGAAAATTATCTTCCTAGAAAGCTATTTTGATCCGTCCAGTTCCCGCGCCGGCATACTACCTAACTGCTTCCTTCAAACTTCGTCCGTTACTAGGCCTCAGGAAAATATACCCCTAGAAATCCTCAACGGGAGGGCTTTGTTCTATGCTTTGTAAACACCCATCAAAAGTTATAATATCTGATTCTCCATCCGTTCCTCCAGCAATGGAGGGCGAAGTCGTGGACCAGGGGCTGGTACCGACTACTGCTATCAACAATCATGAAACCTCTTATATACCTACGCAACCATATTCCTCCGGCCTTGTTAACATTTGGCCAGGAATATCAAACTCATTGGACTACAATCTTCTTCGAGACTTCGGGGCCCCGACGTCTCATGATTTTCCCGGCGGCTATCTAGCCTGCGATCATTTCTTCCAATCACTCGGGAAGGAAAGCTTCCATTCAAGTTTCAGTCTTATGGGATGGCAGTATGATCAGCGTAGAAAGGCCCAAATGATTCTCCCGTTCTTATACGTGGGACCGACATCTGCAGCTCGAGATGTTGAATTTGTGAAAAGAGAAGGAATCACATACCTCTTAGGAATTAGAGGCCCCCTCCCTTATCATTCACGCGTTGTCAAAGCCGATCAATGTGCAGCCGCACTTGACATTAAAGCTGACAACATTGTCGTTACGGATGATCAGGAACTTATTAAATTGCTTCCTGACATAATCCGAGGTATCAACGAACACATATGCTGCTGTCCAGTTCACCACAGAGATGCAACAGCCACACCTGGAAAGGCTGCCCGGAGCAAGCCGTGGAAGAAAGTTTTGATTTTTTGCGAGACAGGGAACGAGCTTTCAGCAACCATCGTCGTTGCTTATGTGATGGCTATTCTCAATTATGATGTTCTACCCGCATTCATCAACGTTCAGGGTAGAAGACTCAGCTGCAATCTTCCCGATTCTTTGATACTCGTGCTTCAGACATTTGGGTCCATCCTCGCCGCAAAGAGAGACGTGATGCAAGCGATGAATGCGACCACGGGTTCCAACGGAAACGCAGCCAACAGCACCGGATTGTCAAGCCCGAAGAAAAGAGCTATCGACGACACCATGCAAGACCTGGAAGATGGGGTTGGTAGTGTCCCAAATGTTGAGATGCTGTCCTGCTTAGATCGGGACCGCTTCGCGTCTAGAAGCCCTCAACCACCTTTTAGCGATGCCAGCATCTGAGGCCGATAGTTAGCATGTAACCATTGCGAACGACGGAATACGAGCCATGGAAATTACCGTGAATCTCTCTGTTCCTGATCAGTGTATCCGAAAAGTTAGGAACAGCTATCATACACAAACCAATAATTCCTATATTTGCTTTCTTCTTTTGCATATGCTCTTTATGTGGGACTCAAAGCTAAACATTTGGGGCCTATGGCGTTTACGGTGGATGCTACATTCCGGCTTCCAATATAGCCGGGGCTTCTTGTTTTCCTTTTGCGTTTTGCAAGCGTGATAAGCGCCAGGAATTTGGCTTTATCCGGCTTTCTTTTCTTTTTGTATCTTCCGCTCTTCTGCTTTGTTCTACCGTATTTTGCATGACTTATTTTACGACGCAAGGCATACCACATGTCAATACTAGTTTTTCCGGGAAAAAAAGGAAAAAGAAAATCATAATCAGAACTGTTTTCATCAGATATATGATGTTCTTTTGATATCTTTCTTTGGGGAACATTTATTTACTTTTCTACTCTCCTTATATTCTTTCATGCTTTCTCGGATTCTCTATAAGAGTCCATTCCTTGCCATGGCTCAGATGTGTTGCTTCTTATTCCTCCCAGCGCAGGGAACGACCCGGGATGGCTTTTTGGAACACTTGGTGCCCGATCAAACTATTCACTTCCACACCAGTTATTTGAGCCCTATCACCCCAGATCTTCAGGGTAAAAGCCATCCTGGTTGGAAAACATGAGCCATCCTCACACTTTTCTATCCCTCGTCCTCCATCCCATGAAACAATACCTCTACAGCCCTTTAACTGCCCTACTAATTTTTCCAGACCTGTCATTTAATCAAACATATCTTGTGCCTCACACCATTTCTGAAAATTTGTACCCTCCACCCTATTCAGCCTAGCAACGAATAACACAACACAACGACAACCCACCATCTTCAAAAGGAACGCGTTTATCCAATACAAACCTCTCGATTTTGCCTTCGACACATTTTTCACATGATTACTTCCACCAAGGAAGCACCACGCATCAGTATATGACTATGAATCTCAGGGGAAGAGACGCAATAAAACCGCCCAAGCGGTATGATGAGGAGATGTTCATAAAACCCACTCCGCCACCGCCAGCCTGCGCCGAACCTCGTGGCTATAACCTTGGTGTGGGGCGCCGCGCGATCCCATCTCCTTTCGTCGACTTTAACCCGGGCTTGCCTCCTGCAGCATTCCCCACGATCGATAACCTGCAGTCGCCAAATCCTCCAAAGCAGGAAGTTCCAGACAGTTTCAGTGACATGACAGGGCCTATGCTGGAGCATGCTGGAGCGAATGATGTCAGTCGTCGAAATATCGCTCATGGACGTAATATGGCTTCAAGCTATCAAGAGCAGGGAGAAGGGGAAGGCGATGGGGATGGGGATTTGTTCATGGCAGATGCTGGTTATGACATTCGTAGTAGCAATGCTCCTGATGAGCTGAGTCACAAGGCTTATGAAGACGATGTGAATTACCTCGAACGCTGGAATAGCGCACTGGGGGTAAGGAGTAGTAGCATGGATCTGAGTGATGATGAGAACGATGTTGGAGCCGGCGCATATAAAGCAGCCGGGATGTCAGCGGTGAGTTTGTCCTCCCTCCGTTTGTATTTCTAAAACATGCAGATGTGTTTCGTCTCACAAAAAGTTATTTTTAATAGAGCCCCCTGCCCAAGGTAGAATGGAGCGACATATCCCCGGTCCTTCAAACAGAAATCTTCGAGAATCTTCGTTCTATCTATGATTACCCCAAGGCCGTCCAAGTCCTGAAACTTAACCCTCGAGAACAAGTCAAAATGATAGCATACTCGTCTGAGCGCAAGGAACAGATACAGCACGAGAACGCAAAGTTGAACGAGATGAGAATGAAACAGCTCCGGGCGCTGTTGCGAGTGGACAATAGCTATCTAAGAACACAAAAGGTACCTGGACAGTTGGTATTTCGAAATATTTCGAAGAAATGCCTGTGCGACACGACGACACTCTCAGGCCCAGACTACTCCATGAGCCAAGCGAGTGATATCTTGATCGCGCGCAAATATCTGAGAAGCATTGGTTTAGACACAAAATTTGCTGGTGAATGGAGTAATAACCTTGTTACAATCACGACCACTGGCATTTCAGACGTAGACGAAGATTTTGAATGGACTGGGGAGTTGCCGACACCTGAGGAAGCCGATATCTCTGAAAATGGCGATATGGAGTGTGATAGTAGTCCCAACTCGGAAACAGCACCGGATGACAGTTCGCAGTCGGGTTATTCTTTGACCCCGAAGAGGGCGCGGACTCTCGTTCCCAATCCCAATGCTGTTATACTTGACCATCGCCGGGAATCGTCCGTTTCTCGAATTGGTACAACGCGATCTCTCCCATTTCGAGGTCTCAGGAACAGTGCCAGATCTTGCCAATCGGTACAATCATCTACACAATTCCAGGATGCCATTCTTCAGCCATCACAATCAACTCGTGAGTCCAGCCTCCGGCTTAAAGTTGACCCGCAACGCGCTGCTCGAATTGAGCCGGGAATGTTTGGAGTAGCGGAAAACAATATTTCACAACCGCTGACCAAGGTTTCCAGCATTGATATAAGTCGTTCAAATCAGTTACCGCTATTAGGCTTCTTCGGAAAGATGTCATCACTGGGTGGTACAGAGACCCGTCCTCAACACTGGTCACACCAGCCAAGATCAAGCATTAAGAGACACTGTGAAACCTTAGAACGATCACTAGGGGGGCCATGGTGTTATAACAAAAGCAGGGAAGAAACCGAGACTTCTTCTAGAGCTTCGCGCGCTCTCAGGAATAGGCTTGCAGCAGCCAAATCTGAGGTCAACCAGACAAACTCTGCATGCTATGTATCTAACACAACCTCTCCATCGGTGAATTTAACGATACCTAGCCCAGACAATTCGTACAATATCAGTAAGAGTGGGCTGTGTGAATGCCAGTCCGAGGGACCAAGCGTGGAATCACTGACGGGATGCGCTTGTAGCACAGCAGGATATAGTGGAAATCCTGAAACGATCCCCTACTTGGGAACAAATTTTGTTCCGCACTGTAGATCTCCCAGCAGCCAGGCAGGGACGGAGGGAAGTGGGCCACAATATTCACCAATTACACCACCTATCATCAAAGCTCCATGCTGGGGCGAAGAAAACCGGACAGACACGAGCGGATTTGAGGCATACGCAACATACCCTGAGGACAACCATAGTGGAATACCTCCCTTGGACATGGCCAGCTTGCCGACTCCAAATGATACGGAAGGGCCAAGTGATGTAACAGCGGCATCATGCTCACTATCCACCACTGCAGAGCGCCTATCTTCCACACATGTTTCAGCGTATGCAACAAAAAACTCAGTCTCTCCTGTCTCATTGGAGATGACAGCGGTAAATGTGGAAAGCCTAGTTATGGAAACAGATATTGGGCAGGATAAGCACAGCGCAGCGTCAACCGAGACAGCTGCTCCCCCAACCCGAAGCAAGGATACAGTACTCTTTTACCCCAAAGCGCAACGTCCGGATTCATCAAACGCGGAACTTTCAGTCCCGCTAGGCTTAGAAAGGCCGGAAAAGCCGAGGAAAAAGAGATATAGGAAGAGTGGCAAAGGGTGGGCGAAGAAAAGAAAACCTTCCAGTAACCATGTGGAACCCTTGGCTGAAACGACTGAACGAGAGTCTACAAAGAATGATACAAAGAGCAGCGTCCCTAGTGTCCAAGAAGCCGATAGCAGAAGAAGAAGTCAAAGACTCAGTAGGCAGGCCGCATGAAAATAGCCATGGTATTTATTTGTCAGATAAATGATGTTGAGATACGACCAAAGCTTGAGAACGTGAACAATCAACGGAATTTTGTTAATGCAAGATGCAAGTTAGTTGGACGCACACATTGAGCCTGTTGGGTGGATTTCTGGATTGCACTTTCTGGCTCTCTTCTCTCTTTGTCTCCCCTTTGATTCTTCCTTTTGCTTTTTGAATTTATGATTAGTTTTGGTTTGTTGTAGGCGGATTTTCATATACCCCGGTGTTCCACTCAAATGTTTACGGCAATTGCGTTTATTGATAAAGAAATATGGACGGGGTGGGGCATGCATTGTTTGATTTGTTTCCTAGTTGAAACTCCGAAGATACCCATCGGCTCTTTTCAGATATCATGCTGATATCTAGTAGTAGTGTTGTTAACTATGCCAACTTGATCTTTCATACTACAAGAAGTGCTCTGTAGAGTCCATGATGTTTTTGGAGGATGAAACCAGAGGCAGGTAACTAACTTGGCGCTGACGTAACGTTGCAGCCATTGCAGCACACGCGACTATTTCGCGCCTTTTGAGTCAACTACGCGTAAAGTGGTAGGCGATTCGAACCCAATGCACGGCGAGCGTTGCCTTGTTCATTCCACCTGGTATACTCCGTATTGACAGAGTTGGAGCGCTTGCGTTCTGTGACAAGGGCTATTTAAGGTACTCCATGTAACTAATCCATGTAAGTGTTTTCTATACTCTTCCTTCTCCCAATTTCTCCTCCTGTTTGCCATCTCTCTTGTTCATTCACAACACCAACGGGGAGGTAATAAGTGACTTGCTTGAAAGTGAAAACTGATACACCTGCTGGAAATTGAAATTTCGCGGTTAATCGTTTGAAAAATTGCTAAGATTAAAGTTATTCTAGCTGATTTTCTTCCTTACAGAAGCTCATGGTCAGAGGCTCTCGATAGTTTCAGAGACAATATCGCTTCCGGAACAGAATACACCACCAGCAATGCCTAGCAGCTCCGCCGATTCATTAGGAGATTATTCTCCTCAAGCATCTACACGGCCATCATCTCCTCCTACAGTCACTTCCCCGGGTAACGGAGAACCGTTCAAGATGGAAATAGATGCGACCCAGGATAAACATGTCGAGGACGATGAGGAGGGTATGGACATCAAAGCAAAAGCTTTGACCAATCTGCTCAAAACAAGTTCTGTAAGTTGCTATTTTGTTGTATCATCCTCCAGCTGGTGGTGAGGTTGGGCTGCAGACTGCTCATTAATCAAATTCTACAGGTGTTCGTGGCGATTATGGCAGATAAAATGAAGGATCAGCAAAAGAAACAACAGGAAGAAGCCAAAAGGAAATTGGCAAGACAAGCAGCGGCGACTACGAAAGACAAAGCATCTAGCGCAACGACTGAGAAGCGAGCCACTCGAGGCAGTGGCAAGCCATCTCAGGAAGAGCAAGCATCCGCTGATGCCTTGAAAGGTCGCGGTGCAGGAAAGGGTGCGAAAGAAACGAAGCTACCGACGAGAAGTCGTCCGACTAAAAGCGCTGCTGGAAATACTATCTCTAGTTACTTTAAGAAAGTCGATGTACCAATCCCAGAAGACAACCCTACGGTACAGGAGGCATTGGAAGAAGCCGCAGAGGAATATGAATCGAAACCTACCGCCATAGGAGAACAAAATCTAGTCGCTACCCAGCAGCCTGCGCTAGTAACAGGAGGCCAAATGAGAGAATACCAACTAGAGGGCTTGGAGTGGTTGAAATCCCTATGGATGAACGGTCTTTGTGGAATCCTTGCTGATGAGATGGGCCTCGGGAAGACAATCCAAGCTATATCTTTGATTGCATTTTTTAAAGAGCACAACGTTTCCGGTCCATTTTTGATCTCTGCCCCGCTTAGTACTGTGAGCAATTGGGTGGCCGAGTTTGCACGCTGGACACCTGGTATAAAGACGGTACTCTATCATGGTAGTAAAGATGAACGCGCCGAGATTCGAGATCAGCATATGAAATTGCAGGACCAGAAAAAGTGGGATTTCCCCGTTGTATGCACATCCTATGAGATTTGTATGAACGACCGGAAATTTCTGGCGAAGTATCAGTGGAAATATATCATTGTTGTAAGTTCACACCTGACACGGGCCTTTTTAAATGTTTCCTATTCTCATGTAATGATTACAGGATGAGGGACATCGGTTGAAGAATTTGAATTGTCGACTCATCAAAGAACTTCTTACCTACAATTCTGCGAACCGTCTACTCATCACGGGAACACCGCTGCAAAATAACATCGCTGAATTATGGTCTCTGCTTCATTTTCTCCTTCCAGAAGTGTTCAACGACCTAGGGAGTTTTGAGAGCTGGTTCGACTTCTCTTCCGTTCTGGATACCAGGGGACAAAAGCAAGTTGTTGAGCGACGCAAACGCAACTTAGTTTCTACCATGCACGCAATCTTGAAACCATTCCTACTCCGACGAGTGAAGACAGATGTTGAAACCTCTCTGCCTAAGAAACGTGAATACGTATTATACGCACCGCTAACACCTGAGCAGAAGGATCTCTATCTTGAAATTATGAATGGTTCAAGTAGAGCATACCTGGAAGAAAAGGCAGCTGAAAGGATCAATGCTAGAAATGGTACTCCGAAGTCGTCAAGACCTCAAAGCCTAAAGCGTAAAGCTTCCAGCACTCGGTCATCCACCCCAAACAAGAGTTTGAAATCTAGTCGTGAAACTACACCTGGGATGGGTTCTGGACGGCGTACGAGAGGCCGCCGAAGCTATAAAGAAGTCAGCGATCGAGAGTTTGACGCAAGGTTGCGGCGACTGGAACAAGGGATTGAATCCGAGCCGGAGCAATCGGAGCAAAGTGAGAGTGAATTAGAGAAGATTGAAAGGGCCAAAACCGCTCAGCTTGCCAGTAAGTATATCCTCTCCATTTCTGCCAAATTACTAAATCTGGATTCATTTCGTATCTAAAAGTTTGATAACTGCAGAAAAGGAAATTTCTTCGAAGAAGCTCCAAAACCCGGTGATGCAAGCCAGGCTGGCCTGCAACTCACCACACAACTTTTACTGGCCTTGGGACGATGACCCGTCTCATATCGACGATTCCCTCATAACCTCGTCGGGGAAGATGCTCCTCCTCGACCGCCTAATACCCTGCCTAATGTCCAAGGGCCACAAAATCCTCATATTCTCCCAATTCAAAACTCAACTCGACCTGCTGCAGGACTACGCGACCTACCTTCGCGGATGGAAATGTTGCCGCATCGACGGTGCAGTCAGCCAGGTTGACCGCCAGGCGCAAATCGAAGCGTTCAACACTGACCCGAACCACAGGATCTTCCTCTTAAGCACCCGCGCCGGTGGCCAAGGCATCAACCTGACTGCCGCGGATACGGTTATTCTCTTCGACTCGGACTGGAACCCGCAACAGGACTTGCAAGCACAAGATCGCGCGCATCGCATTGGTCAGACCAAACCCGTAATCGTCTATCGTCTTGCAACGAGGGGTACCGTCGAGCAGACACTGCTCGAAAAAGCAGATTCAAAACGTAGGTTGGAGAAACTTGTTATTCAAAAGGGTAAATTTAAAAGCTTGCTGGAACCTGGGTCCGCTGCTGCTTCGTCTGAGGCAGAAGAGTTACGGAAAGTTCTGGGAGATTCTGGGTTTGAAGTCCTGGATGTTGGTAGGGGTGAGGTGACGACGCCGGAGTCAATCCTGTCGCAGCGGGACTTGGATATCTTGACTGATCGTAGTGACCAGGCGTATGAGAGGGCTGAAAAGGGGTTAGACAAAGGGGGTAATAGCTTCTTTGCGGTGGAGCCTAAGAAGGAGGCAGAGGGCATGATGGCTGAGATTACTAGCAGGTAATTAGATTAGAGGAGGGCAAGATCGGATCGGGTTGGCTTTGTGTAATTGTTTAATATTTGATTGTACTGTGGCTTTGGTTTTAGAATTTCTTAGAATTGATTGACTAGTCATTTGCTTTCCTATATGAGAAAGTTTAAGCAGTATGGGAATCATGTATAATGTTTCTGAGACAGATGAAGAACCTTTCCGTAAAAAGAAACCAGCAAGTTGTCCACAAAAGAGAGAGCAAAATCATACACAATAGGATATTTTCCAACCAGTTCCAATTCCATTTCCGCTAAACAAAAGTATAACAAAAGCAAAAGAATATATCCCGACGCTTAAACAGGATAACAATGGGCTGTGATAAACATGGCATAATATGTACTGGTTACAGATAGGTAAACGGAGGGAACTGGAGCTTCAATGATAAAAAGGAAAACTTGACCACTCCACATTCACCCATCCCTCAACACCACGTCACATCACCGACTTCTCTTCTCCTCCCGAATCTGATCCTTCAAATCAGCCAACGTCTCATTCCTCTTGGCCAAATGTACCCTCAATCCCTCCACCTGGTCACCAACCGTCTTCACATCCTCTCTCAACCTCTCCAGACTCTCCCCTTCCTTAACCCTACCCGTCCCCTCTCTAAGCTCCCGCAATTCTCTCTCCTTATACTCCAACAGCTGCAACGCCTCCTTCTTGATGAGCGGCCAATTAGGCCCACCATTGACAGCGCCAGTCCCATTCCTCCTGGACTCCGAAGCGCTATTCGCAGCCTCCAACTTTTTCTCCAACTCCGCCAGCTCGCGCCGCAACCGCACCTTCTCCCACTCCTCATCCTGTATCGTGCTGCTAAAATCTGTCCCCTGCGGGCGATAGGTAGTTCTCCCACCAACACCTAACCGGCTTAGATATGCGTCACCGAATTTAGCCTTGCGGCCCGTGCTCGTATCTACATTCGTATCAGTGCCCCACCGCTGTGCAGGGCGGACGTTGTCGATTTGATAGTCAATCTTGTTGGATTCGAACGAAGCGCGGAGGGAGGCGGGGACGGTGCGTGGGATGCGGTAGCCCTCGTGTCTATTGTTGAGGATGTGGAGGAAGGCGAGGGTGGCGTCTTTGGAGATCGTGGAGGAGGCGGAAGGGTTGACGAGGTTCCAGGCGGAGCGGATATCGGTGTCGGGGACCGCAAGGGAGTCGTATAGAGGTTGGAGGGAGTCAACTGAATTGTGGAGGGGCGGGGGTGCTCGAGTGTCAGGGTCTTTATTAGAAGGAAGTAGAGCAAATGGATATGTTACGTACACGTTATCTCTCCGCGATGAGTTTTGTTCGCAGAATAGATCTCCTCGTACTTGGATTTGTCGCCTGGACTCATGTACCAGTCAAAACCGTCCTTAAGGCCAGGGGTATCGTCGTCCTCCTCTACTCGTTCAAATTGCGGTTGCCTTCCTGTCAAGGCGCGTGTAGCTTGGACAAGATGTGCCTTCGACTCTGGAATCAACCAGTCCGGTAGCGAATGTGGTACATCGGCGTATTCCTAGAACCATCGAAGAAGAAGAAGAAGAAGAAACGAACGTTGCGTCAGCCAAAACTCCCGCACAAATATTTGCATTCTGAAAAAGAGGGAATGCGCATCCATTCCATGCAATGCCCTAGCATCGTCGCCGGCCGACCCCGAACCCAGCTGGCGTAAGATTTAAGAAAAATGCATACCCCATTAACAAGATCGAAAATAAGCCTCATAGCGACGCAGAATTCCTCAAAGTCCAGCTCCCCATCTCCATCCACGTCCGCCAAATCCCACACCTTCTCCAGCTGATCATCTCGTAATCGACTGTTCCTTAAAACTGTCGCGGCCTGCGCGTTGTTAAGGTGTGGCTGGCCATTGGAGAGCGAGGAGAAAATCTCCCAGTATCGCTCGACTTCCCACTGCTCGATTTTCTTCTCGGACATGCTGTAAAAGAAGAGAAGCGCATGTAGAAAGGGTTAATGGTACTGGGGATGGGGACTGGTATGTTTTTGGGCTTACTTCTCAGCACAGCGTAACGTGGTTCGCGGCCGCGGCAAGGGCCAAGCCGCGCTAGACTGTATGTAGTTAGACTCTTGTAATTCGTTACGATGTTCGATTGAAGTCCTACTTCAACTTTAGCCCCTCAAGCGTCCCAAGATGTTTTCGTTGACTGCCTTTAGCAGTCCCTCTGATGCACTGAGCGAGGCACCTTCGGACCTATCTACTTTTGTCCAATCCAAGGTGGAATTCAAAACTAGATTAGAGAGATATACACCACTCAATCCAAATGACGACACGGTGCATTTTCTCGAGATATTCTTCAAATTCCTGCCTGAGGACGGGAAATATCATCTCTCCGAGGATGTGGTGGGCTGTACTACAGATGCTAGCCTACGCCAACTTGTTTCAAGTCTCGACACTGGTCTTTTACGCCCCATAAAAGCTCACGGTGGTAAAACCCCTGCTATTACCCCTTCCCCTCGTTTTGGCGTGGAGGACTCGATCGAGGAACTCAACTCTATGGATTTCGAGCCTATCTCGCGGAATGAGCAGCGACGTCTACGGAACAAGTGTCTTTCAAGGGATGGCCAAATGTGTGTGATATCGAAAGCTCACAACGAGGATGCCCATCCACCCCCTGATTCGTTGTTTGCTCCACTGGAAACCGCCCACATTATCCCCTTCTTCCTAGCTAGCTTTTCTGGTGAAGAAGAGCGTCTCCGAACTTCTACAATATGGACAAACATATATCGCTACTTCCCAAGTTTGCGTTCTCGCATGAATTTCACCTTAGAACATGTTAATGAAGTGGAGAATGCGATGATGCTAATACCATCACTACATACTGAATTTGGTCGATTTCATTTTGCACTAGAAGCCACCACTACGATTCATCGCTATCGCGTGAAGACCTTCAAAAATTTTACGACCATTAACAACCATTTTTTGCCTACGAACCGAATTGTAACATTCACGAATAACGATACCCGATACCCACTTCCCCATCCGGTTTTAATCGAAATTCACACTGCTATCACCAATGTACTTAATGCTACAGGAAGAGGCGAACTGGTTGAAAGAATCCAGAGGGAGCTGGGCGATTCTGCAGGTGTTCTTGCGAAAGACGGAAGCACCGACATTGGGCATATTCTTTCTTGCAGTCTACTCAACCTGTTAACACAACCGAAGGAGTACGCACCACAAGATATGAAGCAGCCCTTATCGAAGGAACAGACCCTAAAGGGCGATGATGTATTGAAAGAGAATCACTAGGACACCTGGATACCTCATGTCACTCCTTTGACTACGATAACCTGTCTTTGCGATCTCCACTTTTCTTCCAATATTCACTCTTACCTCACTGGGGAGATTGCGAATACTTTGTGAAGACCGTCTAATACGCCATTAGCTTCATCCGGAATAACTAAAGGAAGTGTTATATTTGAAGCAATACCCATACAACTTTCCTGAATACTGTCAGGTATTACTTCAAGCCCAGGGCCAGGTATGTTCCAGTTCGTTGTGGAGAGAAGGACATGTTACCACAGCATATTATTTCCTCATTCCACTGCTTCATTTGCTAGCACCTTATATATCTGAATATTATTCTAGTTATTTATCTCTCTATAAACTAACATAAGGTGGCTTATGAGCTGACTATTTCTCGCATATTCAGATACTACCAACTTGCATTGGCGAAGAACCGTCAGTGGGCGTCAAAGACGGCTGAGAAATATCCGTCACTTTTCCCAAGCTTGCATCAGAGCAGCGCCCAGAGATCCTTTGGATTGGCTGCTCCGATTCGCGCTGCCCAGGAGCAAGGGCTCAAAATTCACGGTGCTCCATACTATATGATGTTGGTAGCGGTGGGTTGAATGCCGAACAGCCTTGTAATATTGTCGGTTCCAGGATTGCTGCTTTCAGCATTGAGAACCTGAAGATGAATGACTTGATTTTCCTAACGGCCTACGTTGTACGATACTGGTGCTAGCTCTTGTTTCCATTACTTTGTACGGAGTACAGTATTAGTTTTCAGAGCGAGGTTTTGTGTGGGATCGATCGCTTCCTCAGCTCTGGAGTCCAATGACGCATTCTGTGTTTTTGCGAGGGTTAATGCTTCGTAGAGAATAATTAGTACGCATATAATACGGATTACATCTCGAGGATTTCTGCTCAATCCCCTGTGCCTTCAAATACTATTAGTTCTTCTTGGTTTTTCCAAAATTCGACGACTAAAGCATACAGAGAAATGTTTCCCCATTTTAACACCGCTATGGCATTATTTACTCCGTATACTCGGGGTTAAATGTATGTAAGGTATGCGTCTAGCGCGTCAATTTTGGCCAATCCGCTGGCTCGTGGGACTCGAGCTGCTGCCAATACAACTCCTCACACCTGGCAGAAAGCCTCACAAAGCAATTATTCGCAAAAGGCAGACTTTTTTTTCTTGGATCTCATTCCTCCATGCATTGAAGACATAAAAAAGACGAAAAAAATAAATTTGCAAAATAACATGCTGAACAATTGGTAAGCTTGTAATTCCAGAGCACTCGCTCCCTTCGCCTCGCACTCCTCTTTTGGGATCATGTTAATGAAAAAGAACTTGAAGCTGTGGCCGGATTCTACAAATGCACCCGGTCCCTTAGTGATCAAAGGAAGCCTTTGTAAAGCTCGCCCGTTGCGGTTTGCTCGGAAACATCGATCTCATTGCTAGTAGCAAGGGGGGGGTTTGACCCCTCCGATGATAACTCGATCTTGCATTCATTACTATCCCCGGTGTCTTCACTTAAAGATTGGAGAGAGATGCTGGGTATTACTCTACATTATTTTCAGCCCACTCAACTTACTGCGTAGTATGCTACACAACACCAAAACTAGTATTAGTTAGTAGCAGCGATGAGACAACGAACTCCTGCAGGTCGACTTAGACTTTTACGTCATCGTTCCGATCGTGCTCTCAGCACAACTTTCCCTGGAATCCTTGGAAAGAAAACAAACACATGAACTTTTACGGAGTACGGATTAACTATAGAGGTTCAACCCCTGACACACAGCATATAGAAAAAAAATAAAACTAGATAATACCCTAGATTTTAAAATACTAAAATAATTAATATCTTCAACATCATAACAGATATGAATCCTATATTATAATAGAAGTATATATACTATTTTTCAAGTATAGTACAACCTTTTGCTTTTAATAAAAATGTGTAATTATTCTTGTGGAATGAAATTTGAAAATTCATCAGAGCAGATTTGAAGTATGAGAGAATGACAAATTTTTATTTAAAAAAGAACCTTGTGGCATACTTGAAAAATGGTATATATACTTCTATTATAATATAGGATTCATATCTGTTATGATGTTGAAGATATTAATTATTTTTAGTAAAAATGAAAATAGGTATTTTTTATATGTGATTCTCATACAAAAGATACCTATTTTCATTTTTTTTTTTTTCGTTGCGGTGTGGTTTTCCGTACGCTGTGGCGCACTCACTCTAACCTTCGACGTAAGTTGCTGTACACAGTACGAGGTACCACAGACTGTACGGAGTACTCCGTACAAAACGACCCCAACAAAAATAAGCACTTGGCACCTGCTTCCTCAAGAAATGAAGTTTGCACCACTCTACCAATGCCTGCCATGGCTGTTCGCATCTCTCCTCGGTCAGTAGTGCGGCCGATCTTAATCTGTCGCCGAATACCATATTATTTTCCCATAGCTGGTCGCCCTCCTCCCATGTCAAAATACAGCCACACTTTACCTCAAACAATTATGAGCTCCCCTCTGATTCGAAATAGCTCAACCACACCTCACCCGCTCCTGCCGCAGGATGTGAAATGCGAGGAGGAAGATCTTCCAGGATACAAACCCAAAGATTTCTACCCGGTAGGGTTAGGAGATGTATTCGAGTCCAGATATAAAGTCATCGCGAAGCTTGGGTTCGGAGTAGGCTCAAGTGTATGGCTTTGTCGGGATGTAAAGTGAGACCGTATCTAGCTCCTAATAGCTCCATGAATTCATATCTGATGCTCTTTAGGTCCGGTGATTACCTGACTATGAAAGTCTGCACCAGACAAACAGCTGGTATAACTGCCCAAGCTACGAATGAAGTGGCCGTGGCAAGACACATTCGAGCCATTGATGGCGTACATCCTGGTGATAGATACCTCCGACTGGTACTTGGAGAGTTCACCATACATGGGCCCGCGGGGGAGCACAGATGCCTATTATATGCGCCTCTGGGTATGACATATACTGAGTTTCGTAACTTACTGCCAGATCGCGTGCTGGATAAGGCACTCCTTCAGCAGACTTACCAGTTAATTTTGATTGGGCTTGATCTTCTACACCAAGCGGGCGTGGTACATACCGGTATGATTATGTGTTGCCTCTGAATTATACTCCGTGTATTCTATGTGTTCGCATCCGCCTTATTTCTTTTTCTTTTTTTTTGGCTGACGATTTTATCATCTCTGTAGATATATCACCTAATAACATCCTCCTTGGTGCCCGGGACTCTTCATTATTTTCTAGAATTGAGCGGTCTGAGTTAGAGAACCCTAGCGCTCGCAAAGTTCTCCATGACCGGACAATTTATCGCTCCCAAGCTATGCCCATCACCGATGGTACACCAGTGCTTTGTGACTTTGGAGCAGCCAGAATTGGGGAAGGAAAGTTTCGGGGCGATGTGATGCCTGACTTCTACCGCGCACCAGAGGTTATTCTCGGGATGGAATGGGACTGCAAGATTGACATCTGGTCCATTGGAGTTATGGTAAGTCTATGAAAGAAACAAGCAATACTATATATTATCCTGCGTACAAAGAGCCAAATCTGCGCCTGCTCACAATCGCGGTAGGTATGGGACTTATTTGAAGACGGCCGCCTTTTTTATGCCCTTAAAAATCGTATCTTGGATGATGAACAGCATCTTGCTGAGATGGTTGCCCTGATGGGACCTCCACCCCGCAGCTTTCTAGAACGGAGTGAGAAAAGCCGCAAGTACTGGGATGCAGAAGGTTAGTTACAGAGCCATACCCTCTGTCCGTTCCCTCGAATGAAAGCTGAAAATTTGCCCTAGGAAGGTGGATTGCGGCCACACCCATTCCGGAGCAGTCTCTTGACGCAAGAGAGTGGCGTCTGGAAGGTGAAGACCACAGGCTGCTGTTGGACTTTCTCTGCAAAATATTTAGGTGGCTCCCTGAAGAACGCGCCTCAGCACAAGAATTGATATCCCACCCGTTTCTTATGCAGGCACATGAGCAATTGCATGAGGCTAGCTAGCACACGTCTAATGGAGTGTGATAATGCTCCCACAAAGAGGCTCAACACCATTCGAGGCTCCAGCAGCTCACATGTGCAAAAAAATGCGACCTGGTCCTGGAGATAATTGCCTCAGGGACTATTCCCTCATAAGTGAATTATCCAACGAGAGTTCTTACCATAGAACACACGAAACGCTAAAAGGGGCACGAGCCTGTGCCACTTCGCGCGGCAGATGCGGCAATATTATACCATCACAATCAGTTGTGTCTTCTCTCCAACTTTCCTTTGAATTGACTGGTTATATGTCTGGCTTGACAACACTTCAACAGAAAGGAGAAGGAGAATAAATCAACTTTGTAACAAACCCCATCCAGCCTTAAAGATGAAAGGGAAAAACGAAATGAAAAGAGAAAAAGAAAATTGTACAGAAGAAACAAGCATAATGCGATGAAAGCCGAGCCTGGGAATGCACCAAGCAGTTACTATAGATTTTGGTGCTATAGTGTTTGGAAATTCAGGAGGCAGAGTCCACGGCAATTTTGAAGAAGAGCTGGGATTGGTCACAAGAGAAGAGCAGGATCAGGAGGTAGTAGCAATCACTGAGATGCACTCATCAGTCCAGTAGAAACTGACTGAGAGGAAAGATCTTTATTCATCATGATTTATTACTGACTGTGGCTGTATAGAATTGATGCCTAACATGGGGGGCAATTTGTATCTTGCCCCGCAAAGACACGCGGCCTATGGCTGTTCTTTCCCAGCAGGCGTGCTTCTCCTCAGCTAGGTGATGGGTTCAACATGGAAATGTAGCAGTGCGAATACTGGCACCAAGCCCAAGATATAGCCAAGGACCCCTGCCATTATCACTGGTCGCTTGCAGATTTTAAAGGGACTGTTCGACGCGTCTACTTTCCATTTGCATGTGGGGCGGCTCCCGAGGCAGATAAACCGCAATTATAGGGCTCTCCATTCGTCATTTAGGTCGGAATCAGCATTCTCAATAATACTTCGATACTGGCGAAGGCCATACCTAGAAATAGGATTCTTCCGACTAAATAGAAAGGCAATATTATTCAACAAAATGCCAGATACACCAATTTTTCTTCCCACAAGCCAGCATAAATGTTAAATTGTAACCAGATAGCAGTTTGCCCAGCCCATATTTGCTTAATCTATTCGCTGCACAACGCGTTGGGTGTGATCCTCAGGGCAGTGGATTTCATCCAGGATGGCAAAAAATTCCTCTGCTTCTGCCCCTTCAGGGATTGCAGTGCCCAATTTCAGGTAAGTATTTCCCTTTTCTGTTGTGTGATCTTTTTGATTGAGCATTGCTAGTTGTATATATGCTAGCTGTGTATATTGTCCATGTGTTTCAGAAATGCTAATCTTGTTGTTTCCTTAGACATACGCCGTGTGAGTGCTGTCTTCCTCGCATGGGAGACGTCGAGTTCTGTTGTGAGATCCCCCCAGAGGGGAGAAAACGTTGCGGGCCCTGTGCCCAGAATCACCAAACCTGCAGGTGAGTTGACACTTGTCACGCGCTTATACAGTAATGTCACTAATTAAGCATGATAGATTAAGCTTTCCAAATGTACCTCCGCGGCACTGTGTGATTCAGGGCCCTTGTGAGGCATGCCTGCTCTCCAGAGCAGTGTGAGTTGGCCAACCTGGTCACTCTAGAGGATGCCCCGCGGGTGTCGCGCTTGCGCGCTTGTGGGCGCAAGTCGGCGGCCGCCGGCGTTGCGAAGCGCCATGCGGCTGCATTGACGGCAGAGGCCGGAATGCAAGAGATGGTGGGAGTTGTGGTGCACCTGGTGGGGGTGGTGATAGTGGGAATTCCTCCGGGGAGTGGGAGGGGTTAGCCAGGGAGAGGGCGCGGGGAGCGCAGAGGCGAAAGAGGAGAGTGGAGAGGAAGCCGAATATATGCGTATACCAACTAATGCACAGCTGTCCCTTGCGTGACCATCTGCGGCCCGTTTCAGCGTTGAAGCGACGTATTTGCACATGTACTCCGTACACCAGGCTTACTTGCAAGAGAAGTGGGCGCGTTAGTCGATAGGATATCGATGTGTTGTCAAGATAGATGATGTCATAGGATGTAATAAGGATTGAGGCGCCTTCACGGAGGTTTGACACGGCCCCCGAGGCCGTGACAAGTTAATAAAAAAGATTAGAAAGATAAGTATTTTAATGATATTTAACATGTATTTTGAATGATATTAATGATTCTAGATGAAACATGGATATTTTGATTATTTTGCAGTGCTTTGCTACTAATATTCTAGGGGTGGTTGGGACGAATCTGTTTTCGCAAGCAATTCGTCCGCCGCAATAGTCGATATGATAGTTCGAATACACCATAATAGTAATGTGGGAATGAACTTCTGAACTGGCAAACATATCACTAGTCCTTCTTGACGAGGCTGTTTATATTCGCAAATTACTGTTGTGGGCATTGGTTATTCTCGTTTCTTTGTAAGGCGTATTATATCCTTGATGATTTTTCATGTGACCAGAATCGAGTATGAGCCAATCATAATGCAATATGACTAGCTTAAACTCTATTTCGCATTTTTGAACCATACGCTACGCTCTGCGAATAAAACAGAAGCTACGAAGACTTTGATGAAAATGAGAAGAGAGCGGAGAGTAATGCAGCTGCATAATGCCAAATAAAAATACTCCTTCCATTGTGTGGGTTTTTTTTGAGGTGAGAGAATAGATCGACTCCGCTGGCTGAATAGATCATTCATGGAATGCAAACCCAGGGCCGCATTGAACAGAGAAGACATGCTAAAGATGACACAAACACAGAAACCCAGCACCGCTGGGATTGAAATAGAAGGATGCATTTTATCAAGCATAAAATGGCCGCATAATTTAACAAGGTATTCACAGGAGACTCATCAACTACATATACCAAATGAAGTAGCAGCAACAGCAAACAAAACCAATACCTTCTATACAAATCATGTGCCCTCTGTGGCCCACGAAACAAAACTCAATATCGTCGCTCTAAATTGTATCGTACATGTGAATTGAAAAGCCTTTTTTTATTTAAGAAAAAAGAGAAGAATGACAATGACTGACTGCAGGCATATTGCAGCTCATAGGACGGTACACTTGGTATGAGCATCAAAGTGAGCTCAGCCTGCCTGTCAAGAGGGTTATATGCGTGGTTGCAGTTCGTAGAGGGGGAGTTGGTCAGCTGGCTCGAACAAAACTTGACGTAGTCAGGGCTAATACACTGCTGGGATCTAGACATCCACAATTCCAAATGAATCATACATTTTTCTTTTCATGAAGAAGATGTTTTACTTGTCCCACAGCTCGCTCCACTTCCGCGACGAGCTCGTGAGGCCCCAGGATTTGCGACAGTTGCTTGCCGTCTGATTCTTTTAACAAGATCACTTCAGCCGGGCTCGTGTGTTTGATATTTGCTTCGGAAGGGACATTTTTGTTGATTGCTGGATGTTTGGCGTAAAACATTTCCAAGGCGGGGAGGGAAGTGGGCTTTATGAGGTTGTTATCAAGTAGAAAACATAGGTGTTGTGAGCCGCTCAATGCTGGATTTTATGTTGTCAGTTTGTATAGTTTCATTCAAGAGATCAATACGTAAAGGGGGACAACTAACCCCTCCAATGAGACCACCCGCGGTACACGAAGTAGAAAAACGGGATATTGGGGATGCTGTAACATCGGAGGGAAGGGGGTAAATATTATATAAAGTCAGCGGGAGCATCGAGCAGCGAAGGAACAGAGAAAGATCCAATCCCGGGTGGGGATTCTCACAGAGGTATAAGGGCAATAGGAGCCGTCAACGGCGCGATGATTATGCTCCACCACATCCTCCTCCGATGTAAACTCTGCCTTGCAGCAGCCATCTGTCTCAACAGATCCAGCACCTTGCTCTGCTGGATCACATTTTGCGGGTACACGAGCGAGACCTGCGTATGGGTCTGCAACTCTTCAGTTTGTCTTCTCGTGCTCAATGGAGGCACGCTCTTCAGGCCCCATTCTTCGTAAGGTATGCGCTGGAGAACACGGTTTCCGTAGGCGACAAGGCTCTTTTTCCACCCTTTATCCGCTTCTTCCCACTTCGCCCAGGTAGCTGATGCTTTATGAGTAATACGGTCAATACGGCTCAACTCCTTTGCAGCCCGAGTGTCGATTCTTTTGCAGTAAAGGAGAGATCGTCCCGTGGAGATTGGGACGAGGTACAGCCGCATCGCAATGACCCGAAGGAGGGCAGAGGAGCTGAATCATATGCTGAATGCGATGCGATGAGCAAAATCCACAAGGTCAGATTATTTCTGTGCGGTTTTGCAGGTCGCCTTTTGAAGGAACATTTTCCAGAGCTATATTGCCTAACGACCTAGAATGGGAAGCTTTTTCGTTGAGTTTAATTCAGCTGTCGCTTTTTGGAGGCGCAGTCGAGACGTCATGCCAGGGTTTCCAGCAGGAAACTCTATTGCTTCATACAAAAACTGTCCGCTGGGTCTTGGCGTTTTCTTTAGCGCAGTGACGCCAACGACCACAACAATTATCATCCAGAGCCATGCAAGATTCACCTCCCAACATTGCTATTTGTTTCATTTTCATCTCTACTGGCTGACGCTCGTTTCCTCCATATGCCCATATTTATTTTATTCTTTTGTTTTCTACCTTTCCCTATAATTTGCCACTCCTACACCTATTTGGAAACTGGCTATTAAGGGGGATCAGCTCGCCACGCCCTGTTGTGACCAAAATCATGGGAGGCAGCAATTTGCACCTCCATTGATTGTTAACTGCCAGCAACTACTCAGCCTCGCGCTGGCCACAAGCTCTAGCTCCGGGCTATGGCAATATATGGAGGTTCTCTTCAGCCTCCAGATGCGCAGAGTGGTGGATCACCTAGAAGGAAATCCGAGTTGTCGCTAGTGGACCATCCCCTAGTGAGACAGAAATCAGGCACATCGGTTGCGCGATCGAGCGTGAACGGCGATGAAGGTCGCTCCAGAGTTCAGTGCTCACACGACAAGTGCTCAAATCGACCAAATAGTAGAGCTACGTCGAGGGGAATCAGCATCGAGACTCAATCCCGTATCCGGCTCCCTTCCGCGAGGACCATACCTGGTATAAACCCTGTCCAACTCAAGAGCTCTTCACTTAAACCCCACCCCAGATTCTCCGTAGAACGTGATTCTAATAATAAGATTTCTCAATAGCATGGGTGCGAATTCCGGATGCAACCACCGATCTCCCGCCTCGTTCACATGCGGCTCCTCCCGAACCCTCAGGCGCTCGCATCGCCCAACACAACTACACTCCACATGAGAAACATCGAAATCCGTGTGCGGATTATGACTACTCCAGGGCAACTCCACGGGAATCACGATGGAAAACATTTACGAGATCAGCTGCATACCCGCATTCAACAACAGATCTTCAGGAGAAGCTCGTTGACCATGACTGGTTAAACAGAAACATGGCTGACTATTCAGAGCCATGGCAGGGCCATAGTACCAACGAAAAGGATCTGGAAAGTGGGCAGCACAGCTTGGATTTTAAGCAGCGAAAGAAAATGTGGCTCAGGAAGCTCCAGTCGAAAATATTGAGAAGCCCGATTGTTCCACTTCTGATCCGCCTTACGGTTTTCTTTTTTTCCGTCGCCGCCCTGGCCCTAGGTGGATCTATTCGTTACCAAGCTACACAATCTGGTTACTCACAAGGCCCCTCACCAGATCTGGCTATTATAGTAGATTCGGTAGCGTTGGTCTATCTGGTATGTATCACCTATGACGAATACACTGGTAAACCTTTAGGGCTCCGGCCTGCCAAAGCTAAGCTGCGGCTTATATTCCTGGACCTGATCTTTATCGTCTTTGCGTCGGCCAATCTGAGCCTTGCGTTCGAGAGCTTGTCAGATATCCAGAGCTCGTGTAGAGCCTGGGAGGCAGGCAGAAATTTTGACCCTAGAAACGATATTATATGTGATCGGCAGAAAGCCCTGGCATCTGTATTGCTGATTGTACTCATAGCATGGCTTACGACTTTCGCGATTAGTGTGCTAAGGTTCGTGCACAATCTCTCTACATTTCCTCCAAATCCCTCCCTTGTAAATTTAGTTCTTTTGTTATGTGAAACGTGTTGACAAAATCTGCAGAGTTGTGGAGCGAGTAACGGCCAAATAAAATGATTTCCTAATTTACAACCTATTTTTATTTTGTACCTTTGTACCAGCCTTTTTTTTTAATTTTGACTCCGTCCTTCCGCCATCTGACCTGCATATTTCATTTGTTTCTCATAGTTTGGTTGTATATGTGTAACCCTACTGCATGTCTGATTTAAATTCATCATCTTCCCCTTTTCTACTCATTTTTTTTTTCTTTTTTGGCTCATTTTTATCATTTATATTTTCACTTCATATTTTTATTTGAGTTTACCTTTGCATCTTCTCGTTTGTTCCTCTTTGGCTGGATCCGGGATGACGAGGAAAACACAAGCTTCAGCGTAGCAAACGACATACTTGTTTTTCCTTTCAGATGTACTACTAGTATATACAAATCTCATGCGTCCTCAGGCATGAATTCCTTTTTGTTTCCCCCTATATCCCTATATCCATCTTTCCCATCAGCCAATAATAGGATACCCCAATACAGCTCCAAAGTTCCCATTGTAAAAATGCACTCAAATTTCAAACATCAAGCACAGGCTCACTATCCCCATATACATGATCCCCTCAAACCAGCCCTTCTTTCCAATCCCCGGCAACTTCTCCCCTTCCACTTCACTCCCATAGCACATATCCTGCCCTCCCTTCCCCGCGCCAATCCCTCAAACCCTGCCACAACGCCTTCCAGACCACAACCGCTGCCTCTGTAGTCAAATAACCCGAGAGAAGCTGCCGTCGTCAAGGCCTGATGGATCAAGTCCATAAAGTGTCGGAAGGGTTAGCGCCAGCAAAGGATTTGTTGGCGGGTTACCTATACATTGGGATGAGCGGTATTGAATAGTAGTAATATGCATGGTCAGTCAAAAATAACACTCACAATAAATAGTTAATGTAAGGCGGATACACTTCACTCGCTTTATAATCAATACTCCGTTTCCAGGTATTGCCTTATAATAAGGAGGCCATCAACGTCATTCTGTCTTTTTTATTTACACAATAAGGAGTACATAATACTGGCAGACGCGTTGCTCCTTATCGATAAGAGATCACGAATATCAGGGACTAATCTTGATTAGACTTAGTGCCCTTTTCAGCCTCCAACCGCAGACGGCCAACCCCGGCTTACCTAATCTCTCCAATTTCCAGTCTCGGGTTCTGCCTTGCCCCAGAGTCGAGTCGACGAGCAGAACTCGACGACATAGCTCTTTGCTCTCTCCCCTTCTGCCTCAGCTTCTTCTTCTTCTTTATTACACGTTATACTCCACTTCTTTGTTTGTGTTTATCTACTTCTTAGCCTGTTTGCTGCTCTTCCGATTTGGGGTGCCTTTCTTTCAAATCCGCACTGATATTTTTGTTTGCAAGAAGAACAAGCGCTCATTTGTGACAGCACATCCTCCCTAAACATTGACGGTTACACCCTTAAACCACACTCTCCCCTTCTCCCCCTCTCCCCTTCTCCCCTCTATGCACCCACTGGTCTTGGGTACCCATCTCCCTTCTTTCGAACAGGCTGCCCGTCGTGAACCTAACGTTGTAAAACCCTCCTAAACCACCCCTCCGTCAATGAGGTTTGCCCACCTCAACCTTGGTCGTCGTTCTCGCAGTCCAGCAGCATCACAACGTAAAAGTGCAGCCATGCCTCGTTCAGGCATCCAGACTCCTCACAAGGACGATATTGATGAAACGTGGGTTTTATTTTTTAACTTTTCTCTGTTTTTTTGTTTTATATTTTATCGTTTTTTTTGCCACCATTACATAAATGCGCGCTGTTATCTCAAGCAAGAACCGGGGAAAAAAGCTAACTTTAGAGGGCAGATGGGCATATCTTGAGAAAGGCGTCGAGCGGGTAATGACCCGGTTAGAGGGCGGTATTGATATGCTTACGGTTAGTGTATACTACCTGCCTTAAAACGGTTGAAAAATAAAATGCTAACTGGATATACGATTTCTTCTGTAGTATATGGGCGTTTACACGTTAGTAATACTCTTACTTACTTAAATATTCAACTTATCCTTGGAAACTAACGATGTCGATAGGGCCGTTCACAACTTTTGTACCTCACAAAAAGCCATTTCGTCACCTGGCAGTCCAGCTTCCCATGGTGGTCATCGTGGAGGTGAGATTTGTTTTGATATGCTATATGTAGGAGGGTGTAAATGAAGCTTGGCTAATTTTTAATACGTGTAGCCCACCTTCTTGGAGAGGAACTATATAATCTTCTCGGCATATACCTTTCCCGTCATTTGAATGATGTCTACGAATCCTCCCTAAGCCATTCCGACGAAGCTCTACTGACCTTTTACATTCGAGAATGGAGTCGATATACCACAGCAGCAACATATATCAACCATCTTTTCAAATACCTTAACCGCCATTGGGTAAAACGAGAACTCGATGAAGGAAAGAAAGATATTTATGATGTCTACACCCTCCATTTAGTAAAATGGAAAGAAGATTTTTTTAAGAAAGTGCAAAAGAGCGTAATGGATGCCGTGCTGAAGCTCGTCGAGAAACAGCGGAATGGGGAAACCATCGAACAGTCCCAGATTAAAAATATTGTCGACTCGTTCGTCTCTCTTGGCCTCGACGAGAATGACAGTACGAAATCCACACTTGTGGTGTACCAATTCTATTTTGAAAAGCCCTTCATAGAGGCTACCAGAGTCTACTATGAAAACGAGTCGAAGCGGTTCGTAGCTGAAAACAGCGTGGTGGAATATATGAAAAAAGCGGAAGCCCGACTCGATGAGGAACGCGCCCGGGTTGACCTGTACCTTCACCCTGACATAACAAAAAATCTGACGGAAACATGCTTGGATGTTCTGGTGACTGCACATTCCCCGCTGCTGCGGGATGAATTCCAAGTTCTCTTAGACACCGAACGTCAAGATGATCTTGCACGTATGTATCGATTACTCTCGCGGATAAAGGACGGGTTGGACCCTCTGCGTAATAAATTCGAGACCCATGTTCGGAAAGCTGGCCTTGCGGCCGTTGAGAAGGTGGCGCCAAATGGAGATGCGGTCGAGCCTAAAGTTTACATTGATGCCTTGTTACAAGTTCATACCAAATATCAATCTATGGTAAACGTGGCCTTTGCGGGAGAATCGGAGTTTGTCCGCTCACTGGATAATGCCTGTCGGGAGTTTGTCAATCGAAATGCACTTTGCAACACAAGTTCCACCAAATCTCCTGAACTTCTTGCTCGATACACTGATTCCTTGCTGAAGAAGGGAGTTAAATCTCCAGAAGAGTCGGAATTGGAAGAAATGCTCGTCCAGATCATGACCGTCTTCAAATATATCGAAGACAAGGACGTTTTCCAGAAGTTCTATTCCAGAATGCTGGCTAAAAGGCTCGTTCATGTCAGCTCGGTTTCAGACGATGCGGAAACCAGTATGATCAGCAAACTGAAGGAGGCATGTGGTTTCGAATATACTAATAAACTACAACGAATGTTCCAGGACATCCAAATATCAAAGGATCTCAACGCCAGTTACCGTGACTGGCAGGACAAGGTTCTGGATGACGAGGACAGGAAGAAGCTGGTGGACCCTCATTTCCAGGTTCTTGGAACAGGATTCTGGCCACTTACCGCCCCAACAACCCAATTCATTCCCCCTCAAGAAATCGTGAAGACGACGGAGCGATTCAAGAATTTCTACTTCGACAAACACAGCGGCCGCAAACTTACATGGCTATGGAATCTCTGCAAGGGCGAAATCCGCGCCAACTACATCAAAAACACAAAAGTGCCATACACATTCCAGGTATCGACGTACCAAATGGGAATCCTCCTTCTCTTCAACGAAAGCGACACCCTGAGTTTCTCCGACATCGAGAAAGGGACAGCCCTTGCGCCGGAAGTTCTCGAACCTAACCTTGGTATCCTCGTCAAGGCTAAAGTTGTCATCCCTTCGCCAGAGGACGGCAAACCTTGTCCTGGCACCTCATACGCGCTCAATTACAATTTTAAGGCGAAGAAAATCAAAGTCAATCTTAACATTTCCGTCAAATCAGAACAGAAACATGAAACGGATGATACTCATAAGACTATTGATGAGGATAGGAAACTTTTGCTCCAGGTGAATTTCACTCGTGCTATTTTTACCTTTTTCTTTTTTTTTTCTCTTTGTTAAATTGTGTACTGACCATCTGCCACGCTGGTATAGTCCGCTATCGTCCGTATCATGAAATCACGAAAGAAGATGAAACACGTCCAACTCGTGCAGGAGGTTATCCAACAGGTGAAAGCCCGCTTCCCACCCAAGGTGCCGGATATCAAAAAGAATATCGAAGCGTTGATGGAAAAGGAGTATATTGAGCGACTGGATGGGGATGATTTGGCGTACATTGCTTAAAAGCCCCCTTTTTATTCGTTTCGTTTCTTTCGTTTCTTTTATTTTCTTTTTAATTTTTTTCTTTTGCCCTTTCTTAAATACTTTTCAACCGGCCGACGAAAAGCAACAAATGAACGGGCAAATGGATTGAGGAAATAGGGGCGGAAAGACGAGAGAAGGGATGGCAGGGGATAGAAGTTTATAAATATCTATAAGCCAGAGGCGAGAGATGTACTTGAGGAGAGGGCGAATGAATGTGTTGAAACACTACGAAACACACACAACATGCAGAGAAGAGAAATGAGAAACTTGCAAAGTGATAAATTACAAAATATAAAAGACAACACGTCAAACAATATTAATAATGTAATACTGATGTGTTTTCTGTTCCTTTTTGGTTTTTGAAGTCAAAGATATTCCCAGATTCTGGCATAATTTTTGCTTCATGTTTATGTTCAATTAACTAGGTAATGTACCTGGGTAGATGCATCAAGAACGAGTTTCCCATTTTATTTTTATTTTAAATTTAAATTTTTTATTTTTTGTTTGGTCGTTTCATGAGGTTTCACTGAGTTATTGTCACCCAGGTGTACGGAGTTCTCCGTACTCCGTTTGTGATATGGTTTGCAGTCATGGCACTTGAACAAATAACACACGTATGACGAATAATAGGTTTATGGTACTCCGTATATGTATCCTGCCATTGAATCTCACAGGCCAATTAGTAAAATAAAAACGGTACTGCGTACTACTTACTACCTGTAAAATTGGACATCACTAAGCTAAAAGGAGAATTCCCCAATTGTCAGGGACTATTCACAATTTTTAAGCTCTTGGAACCTGACACTACCTGATTGGTAATTTCCTACGAAACCCGGGGTCAAAATCCAGAGTTAAGTTACTCAAAACGTACGGATTACTCCGTACTCCATAAAAAGTGGAGAGATAAAAACCAAAGCTGAAAAAAAAAAAAAAAAAAAAAAAAAAAAAAAAAAAAAAAAAAAAAAAATAGTAAACTGAAAGAAAAGAGAAGAGAGAAGAAATGCCCCAAAAACCCCAACCAGGTATCAAC
>LGRN01000107.1:0-69366 GCA_001883825.1 Emergomyces pasteurianus Ep9510 | reverse complement strand
TGGGAAGGAGAACGTGAGTTGAGAGAGGAGGATTGAGAGAGGATTGAGGGTTTTATTGCGAGCGCGGGAACCTTCACCTTTATCATAGTATGAGAAAATATTTTGATTCCCGTTTTCAAACCCGATGAAGGTTTACAAGGTGATATCATCATGTTATATGAAACGTCCCTGGAGAGGCAGCTTCCACCAACCCAGCCGCGTCAGAATCTCTGCATTTAATGACTTTCGACGCTGAGAAGAGACGTTGACTTAGAATGTCGAATTTGTCTGACAGAATTTCTTGGATGATGGCCAGTCCTTTTTTCCGATTGATTAAATCGGTGGGCTTGATCAGTTTGAATCAGTTCGTGAGGGCTTAAACGCGATACTGGTCGGAATCTTTTTATTTTTTCTTTTCTTTTCTTTCTTTCTTTCTTTTTTTTGGGGGGGGAGGTGGTATAAACGATGTTAATTTTGTGTTAAAATACTCCGTACTTATTCCCAGCCAGCAAAGCGCTGAGTCCCTGGACTCTCTTACTTTACCTAGATGGGAGTCATGAGTTACGTAGTAGTATATTCAAAGAAATTGTTCAGAGCATATACCATCCATATCACCCAATCTGTGAGAGATCTACGTCTCTGCCCTCATGGGTGACGACAGAGAAAAATCAAGAACTCAAGAAAGTCAAGAAAAAGGCCCAGAAGCAGGAACAAGCTTTTCACCCAGCCAGTCTAGCGCCGACAAGGAAGAGACAAGACCAGAATGGTGGGCAGAAGCAGAGCCACACAACGTGCGTAGATGGAGCCTTGTAATTGGTGACTTCGGCCCGCAGATTTCTGGTTGACACCATCTTGTCGTGCTCAGGGAAAGAGAAAGGAAGTGAATACGGAGTACGGAGTAAATGGGGAGGAGATGAGAAGTTATGGGAAGACACCGGGTTGTTTTTACAGAGCGATACTGCGTAATAAATACCATCAGTCAATAAATCGATATTTGTTCAGAGTAGTTCTGTAGTTCCGTATCAGCGTGATAATGTACTCCGTAAGTACTCCGTAGAAAGAAGCTGATGCATATTGTATCTCTTGCCAAGGCGGAGCTACTGAATTGCAAGGCGGGTGATCTGTCTCTGATTTTTCTTGTTCGCTTGCTATCTGCTGAATGACTGGCAACGTCAAAAAGATATACATATTTTTTTTCTTTTTATTTTTATTTTTTACAGCAAGAAAGAAAGAAAAGAAAGAAAGAATCGCAAAATATCTGTGTATTCGTATCCGTATTTCTCCTGTACAGAGTTATATGTGGATATTACAGTTCCGGGCTACCTTCCAATACCTACCTTACGGAGTACCCGTTTCAGCAACCTCTCTCATTCTTCTCCCACGTGCGTTACACCCAGTACTGTACAAATACCGTGCTCCGGTCTCCGTACTCCGTACTGCAAGCAGTTACGCCAACCAGGAGCTGCTGAGCCTAACTTAACCTTGTATGCAGCTCATTAGTTACAGCAACCGCACACAGCTCTACAGAGTACATACTACTGTACGTATAGTAGAGAGAAGAAACCTTACCCCCTCTGCTCTCCTTCTTCCTCTCCTTCTTTCCTTCTTCTTCTTCTTTTACTACCCCCCTTTATCTCTCTCTTTATCTCTCTCTTTATCTCTCTCTTTATCTCTCTCTCTCTGATATATATATACATGTATGTATGTATGTATGTATATTTCCGGCATATAAGGTTTTGTGCATCGCTTGGCTTGGTTCCCGCGGTACATACATGGGCCGGGCATACCTGGTAAGTAACAAGTACAAGTACATACATCCTCACATCTCCCCCCTACATCACATCAAACTGCTACCCACCATCAGTATTCTTGTCCTACCATTTTGTATCCTCATCTATATCTGTGTCCGTGTTCTGTGTCTGCCATGTCGTTCCCATCAACTATGCTTCTGCCTTCTTCCTCTTCCCTCTTCGTCTTCCTCCATCCCCCCCGCTCATGGTGACCTCATCCGTGTCTCATCTTAACTTGCTAGCACCTCCTGCTGCGCACACCCTTTGGAAAATCCCCCATCAATTGACTTTGCCCGCCACCAATCGCGGCGCCCCCGTGTAGAGATCTATCCGTTGCCGTCTTCCTTCGTAAAGCCGTGTATTTGCGACTCTCTCTTTCCTGTCTGTTTCTGGAAGATCGAAGCTCTTTTCAGCGACTTGCGCGCTCCCCTCGTCGCAACCAAACTCCCTCACGCCCCCCAACCCCCGGTGCGCCTGATTGTCAACAGGTTGGCGGGGGAAAGAGACCCCTACTAGCTATTACTTAGCTACGTCTCTCATAGACATCTTGCAGAGAAAATATGTAAGCTCTCTTCCTCTTCACATAGCCCCCCCTGGCCTTCAAGCTATCCTGCCTGAAAGTATATCATATATCCTCTAACCGAACCCCGATTACTTTGCCGGCCCCTAGGAAGTTCGGAAAGCAGATCCAAAGGCGCCAGCTCGACCTTCCCGAATACGCTGCTAGCTTTTTCAACTACAAGGCCCTCAAGAAGGTAGGCTGAGATGCTACAACCACTCTCCATGCTTGCTTGACTCGCGTTATGTGCTCACACTTCTTCGTTTCCAGCTCATCAAGCAACTAAGCGCGACACCTACTATTCCCGCCCAAAGCTCTTCGGTAGATGCCGCCCCAGAGCTTCTTGATCCCCAAGCTGCACTTCGTGCGAATAAAGATGTCTTCTTCTTTCGTCTGGTACGCTCAGCGACTTCCCTTTAACATTCTCCTTTTTTTCAAGTTGGTCTTCTCAGGTCGACACGACGCCAAATTTTGTAGCTAACTCCGTTTATATTTATTCCCCGTCCAAATAGGAGCGAGAGATTGAGAAAGTGAACGTTTTTTATCTTCAAAAGGAAGCAGAGGTTTGTCATGGCCACCCCCCACCCCTTTCTTTCCGCTTTTATTGGGTATCGTAGAGAGAAATATTATTCGTGATACGTTCTTTGAATTAGGGAAGAAACGCAGCTTTGTTACTTCGTTAGACTCCTAAATGCGCTAGAAATACTAAGAACACAATTCATATACAGTTCACGCTACGTCTCAAGACGCTTCTCGATAAGAAAAGATTGATACAGTCGAAAAAATGGGTTACGAATTCAAAAGCACCCGCAAATTTCGTCACTCTGTTCGAAGGTTTTCAACAATTCGATGGAGACCTGAACAAACTGCAAGTGAGTCAACTATCCGGTGCCATAGGTTAATGGAGATTGATTAGACTTTCCAAATTTCTCAACTCATCTGCTATATAACAGCAATTCGTCGAGATCAATGAAACTGCCGTCTCCAAAATTTTGAAAAAGGTTTGTCGATACCCTGTGGTCTGCTTGATCGAGGCACCTTTGAAAACGAAGCGAAAGAAAGAAGAGAAAACGAAAGAAACAAAGCAAGAGGAAAGCTGACCATTGTTCATTCATACATAGTGGGATAAAACTTCAAAGGTCCGATTGCCATCGCTCGTCTTGAGAAAACTCCGCATAGGGAAAATTTTGGCTAACAGTAGGACCACCTAGTCGCGCACGAAAGAACTTTATCTTCATCGCGCCGTTGAGGCACAGCCGTGTTTTAACCGGGAGGTCCTGCGAGACCTGTCCGATCGAGCGACGACCGCAAGGCTGGAGCTTGAGGCTTGGGCGGAAGGCGAAAATATTCAGTTTGATGCCTCACGCCTCGCAGATCGCGTTGTTGCCATTGCCGAGGAAGATGATTCTGACTTACAGATCTTACAAACTACGTCTTCTGGCAATTTTCAAACGCTGCGGGAGTGGATCGCCAAACTGCAATCGTCGCCGGATGCGGGGGATCGACTAACACGCATGTTCTTAGCTGCAATAAATGAGTATCCCGATGAGGTCCTCGCCATTCTTCTTGACACTGGTTTAGTGGATGTGAATGCTGAAGATGATATCAATGAGCGCAACTGTCTCCACGAGGCCGCAATATCTGGACGCCTTTTTGTGCTCCAGGCGGGGCTGCAGCGCGGGGTCGATGTGGCACGATCAGATGTCTACGGGAGGATACCCCTTCACTATGCCTGTATGCATGGCAGAGTGGAGATGGTGAAACCACTTCTCGACGCAGGCATATCTACTATTGACATGATGGACCACGATAATTTCACCCCGCTGATCCACAGTATCATCCGAGACCAACTCCCTTGCGTGGAACAACTACTTTCCCATAACGCTCGCATAAATCCTACATCTGAGTCCGACCACATCCCCTTGAATCTAGCCTGCCAACATGCGTCGTTACCACTCATAAACCTGCTTTTAGAGAGGAATGCTGAGTTACTCCCTGATGCTGAGGGTCTGTACCCCCAGCATCTCGTGGCGAGATCATGTCGAGCTCCGGAGGTTCTCCTTCTGCTTAAAAACCACGGAGCAGATCTCGACCAAAAGGACAAGCTCTACCAATGGACCCCAATCTTTCATGCTGCCAGTGAAGGGTGTGTTGGCTGTTTGAGAACGCTGCTGGAATGCGGAGTCAATCCCGACGCCTTGGACGAAAAGGGATTATCTGCTATGTATTATGCTGCCTGGGAAGGCCACCTAGAGTGCATGATACTGCTTTGGTCAAGACGGACGCGCTCAATACCTGCACGGACACCGCTAGATATACTCAACGGCCCCAGATATCGAGATTCGGGCTCGATGACTTCACCCCTCATTGCTGAAAAATCAGGAGGATCTAAGAGTGGAGCAGACGGGGGTGACGGTATCCCGCTTCTCTCTTTACCACCACCTATTATTCCATTGCGACGATACGGCCATAATTTCCTTGACACGAAAACATTTATCCAAATATTTTTCGAACAAAGCCCGTCTTTTGAACCCATTGTGTTTTACCAGGCCGGCCGTTACGCTGCTGCACGATTGACGATTTCCTCGAAGACTTCCGATCTTATACCCAGGAACGTGATGCTTCCCATTCAAGATGATTCTCGGCTCGTATCGTTCCAAATAGATCGTCTCGATACCTTTGCTCTGGAATTTGAAATATTCCCTACTTTTGGATCTAAGGTCATTGCTAAGACCGTTGCGTTACCAGATGTATTTCTTGGTGGTAGAATATCTGAAGGAGCTTGTTCATTACCTCTTTTCGATCCAAGGTTACGAGCAATCGGTGAGATCCGCTTCAAGTTCCAAGCCATCAAGCCTTACCATGGTGATCCGCTCGAGATCACACATTTTGCAACTTACTGGAAGGCGACAAGCACCCTTGATTCAGACCATAATGGGCTGGTAACTGGGTCGAGTTTATCAGGAGACTACGTCCAACTTTTCGTCCAGTTGACCAAAGACGGTGTCCCCGTTCTCTACCCAGAATTCACCGTTAACCATCACGGCATCGACATTCCCATCTGCCACTTATCCATCGAACAATTCCGTGCCATCCATGCTGAATATCTCTCCCAAACCAGCTCTGGGGACTCTGCCTTGCTCAAATCGCTAGAAGACATGACAGTCGATGATATGGCACAGGCGCATAGGCTACTAGCAACATCCTTCCTCTCTCTGAAAGAAGTCCTCGAACATCTCCCCACAAACATACATGTCGATCTTTGTATCCTATACCCCTCACCGGCCGAAGAATCGAAACTCGGCCTCGGACCACTGGCGGATATGAACATCGTCGCCGACGCGATTCTCACTGACGTCTTTGCCCATGCTAGAGCGTCCAAGGAGGAAAATCCAGATTTCATGCGCTCGATCGTCTTCACCTCGTATAATCCTAATATTTGCATTGCGCTGAATTGGAAACAACCTAACTGTATGTTATTCACCATTCTCTGTACATAACATCGATGTATATGCTTTGGTATTCCCCACTGACACAAACTCAAAATAAAAAATCGGAAAACACTAGACCCCGTCCTCCTTTGCAACGACCTTGGCCAGATCCGCGACCTGACGCAGGATGTCAGTTCGCTGCCCGTCATCCGCAGCAGCGGCCGCTCGTCAATGTCTATCAAGGAATCCGCGCGGGTAGCCCAAAGCAATAACTTCATGGGCTTGATGTGTCGTTCAAGTTTGCTGGTGTGTTCCCTTCCCGCTTAGTATTCGTTTCTCCTTTTTTCTTACGCATGATTGTTCTCGTTACATTATTGCTGCTATCTAACGATTTCCTGCATCTCGCAATCTTCATAGAATGTCATGCCCTCGCTTGTCGAATCGATAAAGGAACTGGGTCTCGTCCTTGTCGCGGATACATCTGATGAGGCCTTGGACAAGAGTCGTTTCGGCATCGGCAGCGGTAAATTGGGTGGCCATGATCGTGAATATGGGCAAGGTGGCGCTGGCTCTGGAGTTGGTGTTGTTGGCGTCGGCGCGTCGGCTGAATGGGCGTATAAAATGCCCGAAGGCGTGAATGGGGTTATGAGAGGCAATGGTGTTTTGCGATTTAATGATACAATTGATATGTGATGCGATGTGATGCGATGTTAAAGAACGTCAAATCTTTCGTCCTAAACATTTAATTTTATTTTTTTAACAGTATATAAAAGTGCTCCCTCCATATTTAATTTCACTTCTACTCCATGGGTGTCCTCAGAGGAGTTAAAGGTTTCTTGAGCTATTTATTCTCCATTCATTTTCATTTCATTGATAATCATGGAAAAATCTGCAAAAGAACCTAAATCCCGTCATAAAATAAAAGATTTGCGATAAATATTAATCAATCTTTTATATGCAATGATATACACAGGTGTGAAGCACAACGAGAGAAATTAAGTAAAGGTTATAGTAGTTGGTACATGGTGGTGACGAGTAAAATACATGGCCCAACGATGTAAATATGCATATATTACATATATAGAACTTGTGTTCATATTATACAAGTGGGACCTATCTAATACTAGTATACAAAGGAATTATATGTTACCTCCCAAGCAGAGTATGGGGAGAGACGAGGTATGCGGCGCTGATATTGCCTAAAACAGGAACTGGAGTAGCTCCGTGAGCGCGGAAACAGGAGGAAAGTAGGGAGAAACGCGAAGAGGAGAGTGTAGTATGTGCACAGCGTAGATGAGATAAATTGAGCAGACGGCTTCCTTCTATGAATGGACGTAAAGTTCGCGGGTGGATATATCTCTGAATGTATTAAGTGGCGGGATTGAATGTGTCGTAGTTGCTCCATCTACATGGGCCGGTGAGTTTGCTAGAAGACTTTGTTTTGTTTTAGCTACTTTTTGGTGTTCGCTTCCCAATATTCCAACCCCATCGCCGTAGGACTTTGACGACCTTGGGTGTCACAGCGGCTGTCAGGGGGACCCGGATGAAAATGAAACTCTTGTGAATGGCATAAGCTAGGGCGAGTTGTGTCCACAAACCTGAAAAAAAGCAACTTGTCAGCCTAAAATCAAAAAGAAAAACCAAAGAGAAGAAATGGAAAGTCGGAGCAACGTTCACGGTCGTCCACCGAAACGAAACGCAAATAAAAAGGGCGACAATGACGTACTAGCCTCTGGTCCAGCATTCCGCGCCTCAGCCTCCAAGACCCCATGGTCATATGGTTCGCCATCCTCAGCTCCACTGCTGACTCTGGCACCCGCGACTGCGATGTCACCTCCTGCATTTACAACCTTCTCATCCGCCGGTGCTCCAGCGACTTCCTTCTTCCATATGGACGGAAAAAATGTACCAAAACAGCTCTTAAATCCTTCCACAACAACGTGTTCGTAATGCCCGATCCGCTCAACGCCTAATAGTCGCACGGCCGCGAAACAAAACGGGAAATCAAGAGCAGAGAGGGTCAGGTAAACACCAAGTGCAGACCAGCCATATTCCCGGGAGAGCTTCTTCATGCGCTGGGAGAAGCTGAGGTTTGAAGAGGAAGATGAAGAGGAAGAGGATTTTGAGTTAGTGGAATTTGGTCGGCGCGGGGCCCGGAATTTCATTCTTGATTTTAAGACATTGTTAAGGATGTTGCTGGTGTTTAATCGGGGCCGGTGATAGTCTGCGGATAGGTGGAAGGGGCGGGCATATGGAGGTTTCGCAAGCGAGAGTGATTGTTTGCCAGCGGTTCGTATGGTGAGGGGTTGGGAAGTTATGAAAGGGATTGGAAGTCGTTTCAAGCCGCCTTGCAGGAAGGGGTTGGGGGATGGTGGCATGGCTCCGGAGATCACCACAAGTGCCCGGGTTGTAGGGTTAGCCCGCAGAAGATGGATGGACAGAGATTCTTGGTCAGTGACAAGATGGTCAGGCTCTCAGAAGAAGATGAGGGTATTCCACAATAGGCAGAAAGTGAACATGTGTTGCGCTGGACGACTTCGGGGCTTCGGGGCTTGTTCCTGTTGTTTCGATGATGTCAACAAGGAAAAAAAGAAAAAAAGAAAAAAAAAAAAAAAAAAAAAAAAAAACCAAATTAAAAATTAAGACCAAAATATTGAGGCACCAGTTGAGATTGGGAGTACAAGGAGGCAGCAATCCTACAGGGCATACTCCGTATAGTAGGTGTTTCTGCGGAGAAACGAGTCAGAAAGGATCGACGGGCTACGATGGTTTACGGAGAATATTTTAAATCCGCTTTCGGTAGAAGAAGCTGTTGGCGGGAATAGTTTAGTTGAGCGGCTTTTCCAAGCAGCCTACGTAACTAACCTTCTTAGGTAGTCTCGCGGTCACGAGACATGAGAATCAGCAGCATTTCCAATAGAACAGCGATAACGCTATCCTCTAAATGGTATAGTGTTCCTGTTTCCAAAATCCTTTCATTTCAATATTCAATTAATTCATCGTATCTGGATAAATGCTTCAAGTTAATGCCAATTGGTTTGTTTCCCTTTCCACTGGCTTCAGCTGTTTACTCTAACAACCCTTTATAGCCATGCCCCCTCGGCTGCCAGGGAAGCATGCGCTGCTGCCTTTCTCAACTTCAATCCCCCGGCTTGCTGCCAACAATGATCTGACAAGGAGGGCCTTTGGCATCAGATCCATGTACCCTCCAAAACCAGACCGATTCAATGTTGGCCCCCATCTACCCATCCTCACATCCCGCCCATCGGTAGCCCATGAGCGCAAAGCTGCTACCACCCCTCTACGAACTGGCGCCCTTGCTATAAAAAAGGGAATGACCGCCATCTTCGACGAGGAAACTGGCAAACGAATACCCTGCACTATCCTCCAACTCGACCGCGTACAAGTCATTTCTCACAAAACCAAAAAAAAAAACGGCTACTACGCTGTACAGGTTGGCTGTGGCTGGAAACATGAGCGTGCCGTCACACGACCAATGCTCGGCCACTTTGCGGCTAACGGCGTTGCCCCCAAGCGTCATATTCATGAGTTCCGGGTTAAGGACGAAAGCGGCCTACTGGCCATAGGTGAGACGATCAATGCAGATTGGTTTCAAGAAGGCCAATACGTCGACGCACGATCGAATAGTCGAGGAATGGGATTTGCGGGTGTCATGAAGCGGCATGGTTTCCACGGTCAAGATCGGAGTCACGGTGTCAGTTTGACTCATCGTTCGATGGGTTCCTCAGGACCCGGTCAGGGTGGCGGTTCTCGCGTGTACCCGGGGAAGAAGATGGCAGGTAATATGGGTAATGAGCAAGTGACGCTGCAAAATCTGAGGGTGTTGAAGGTTGATGCAGAGAAGGGCATTGTGGTGGTTAATGGTTTGTTGTTGCCTCCCCCTCATTCTTCCTTGTTTGGTAACTAATCTTGGCCGTTTTATAGGAAGCGTAAGCGGCCCGAAGGGCTGCATCGTGAAATTGCAGGACGCCCTTAAAAAACCGTGGCCGGAAATTGCGTTGAAGAAGGCGAGTTGAGATATAACACCGGTTTAAAATGGTTTCCTTTCATGTATTATTGTATAAAATTTATCAAGCTATCTTGTTTTAAAGCGTGCGAACAGATCAATCAAGGTTCATTTTTATTGTTATGATTTTTAATTATTTTCCGAGAATACATGTTTTCTTTCAAGTGTCCATTTGCCTATAACTCGAACGGTTCTCATCTCCACGAGTTGAGTTGTTCCAATAACCCCAATTCTCTATAATACAGTAAACAAATCAGAAATCCCAAAATGTAGCAAAACTCCTAAACGCCACGCGATGAAGCGAAGCACTCTCGGCATTGTTCCACACGCGGTAATGTACATTTCTTTTGTCAATGTCAAATCGACGTCTTTAAGTCAGTAGTAGCGTCGCCGGACATCGCAGTCTGGAAGGGATCTCCTTGGGATGCATCCAGGAGCTGAACTGTTGTGCCATCCTCCAACGTGAGTGTCCAGTTCTCAGTTCGGAACTGTAGTAGTCACGCATCAGTTTCAGTAAAAAAAGAATTGGCCAAATATATATATAAAAGAATATAATCGGTAAATCGAATAAAGAGGTTGCAATAGCACGTCCCACTTACATAGCCATTTCTTCCATTCCTTATACTGCGGAACCTCATCTTCGCCTTGCCTTTCGTCCCTTTAACCCAAAACGAAATATCAATCCGCCCATGCAACTGATTCATCTCCCCACTAATCCATGGAATTTTCTGCGCAAAATATATCTCGTCACCTAGAAGCTCCCTTCCCTTGGATGAAGTCCGCAGCGCATATAGAGTGCTATTCACTACACTTGACGAGGATTTCTGGTAATTGAACATTCCAAGCATTGAGGCGCCAACAACGGCGAAGAAAATTGGTAGAGATCGGAGCCATCTTCGGCTTGACTTTATCGAGGGAAGCTCACGGTCTGCTCGCCGGTTTAGAAGGGGCCCTGAGTGCGGGCCTGGTGCGGATATGAGTGTGCGGCGGAGGAGGGGGCCTTTTGGAGCGGGATGGAACAGGGCGGGTAGTCTATGGCTGCGGCCTAAAGGGCGGACGGCTCGGAGGACATTCATGGCTGACTGATTTGGTAGCCCTTCTCTAAGGGCTGAATTTGCTGCTCTTCGTTTCCCAATATTTAGATTACACGTTCAATATTACCCCAAAGCTGCTTGCCTTCGCCAGAGGCGCAACAAAAACCGAATCACATGACATACCATTTGGGTCCACTGTCAGCCGAGGCTAGCTCTCCTGTGTGATTCCAGCCCCTCTTCCTCCAGTTCAGCTCTTTTGCCCCAGTAGCCGACATCCACGAGGTCCTGTTAAATCAATCACATGACCTTCATGATCCATCCACGCGATGGACAAAGAGCAACGGAGTTTGCGAGTTGCTATCCCATAGATATTAGGTACTAAGTAGTATTTAAACCACCCGTAGATATATAAGGCTTAGTGGCCTTTCCACCGCGAGAATGGCTTCCGTTAATTTGCGAAGGACGTTCCGCTACCCGGATTCGGACAGTGAGAATGAAACTACTAGACACGAACTGGATGAAGAGGGTGAGTTGTTTCATTCTCCTCAAAGTGCTTTCATGTTTGATTGAGATTTAACATAAGACTGTAGAGAACATATACTGATCTAGGTATGGCGTGTTAAATTTAGAGCAAGAGGCCATGATTCAAAAGTTACTACTCCAGGACGAGGAGCGCAATACGCAATATACTGTACGCACACAGAGTTGAAGCAGCACAGCCGCCCCAAGTTAAATATTGACGATATTTCATAGCTTTTATTCACCACTCTACCACTGCTTTCAACCTTGCTCTATCTACCTTTTATCATATCTTCTGCATCCACGAGTCCCCGAAGGCTTCTCTGCCTCCTCAGCGTTACCTCCCTTTTCTCAACGGCGTACATCATGAAATATTTTCGCCTAGAACGACCAGACCCAAAGGGCAAACGTCCCATAAGAGATATTGAAGCTGAACTGGGCCCCCTAATAGTCAGGCAGCATCTTTCTACTACAAATACTGCCATTTGCGCTGTGCTTTCCATCGCTGCATATTTCGCGAAAGATCAGACCGATCAAGGGGATATATTCTGGGCGTTATGTCTAGTTCCTGGTGGTAAGTTTATGTCTTTAAGTAGTAAAACTGATTACTTTGTTGGGATATTGAGACTTAGATTTGTCTGACAACTTCGACTAGTTATATTCCTCTTCGTTTGGATATCCCGGCGAATCATGATGTCAGTTGATATTAGAGAACTAGAAGGTCTGCGATATGAGTACAAAGGCGCTTAATTCACCTACGTTTGATGCGAGGAGCCATACATAGGTTTACTTTCGATGATTGTTCACATGTGGGGCAATGCAATATGGGTGTTGGATACCTGCCGTACATACGATACGGCCTTGCGAGTCGTGCACTCTTAATTGTATCCCCAATCAACGGAGCGCAACTACCTGGCAAATCAACGAACGCTGTCGCCAAAGGTAGCTACCCCAACAGCCAGAGCACGCCCTTCAGGTTTACGATTTTTTATTCCCTGATTGTCTTTGAATGCCTGTGCCTAACAAGCATCTTACTAGACCATGAAACCATTAAACAAGAAGCCAAATGATTGTCACGACTTAAGTAGCGTGCTTTGCGGATTTCACAAGAATGGTGATGAAAAGTCTTTAGAACGGCTGATGAAGCTAGGGTTATACGGCTTTGACAGCGGACTGTCGGTAGACACGGGAACAAATGAAGATTCTCAGTTACTATTAATGCCCTTGCTAGAATAGCTATATTAAATTGACTATTTAATGGCAATACTAGTGAGTAGGCCACTTTCGTCATGTGGCAGGAACGACTGGAGTGGAAGAACAAGGATACAAGAGGGTATTACGTGTATTTTTAAATCCATACTAAATGGCAACCATCCTAATCGACTTGTCCCTGGTTATTGAGACTGAGCAGCATGGAATTGGAACTGGAATTGGAAATGCGATACCGTGTATGAAGAGCTGTCCCGGCGACCTTGGAAGAATTGCTGGTACATCTTCAGAGCCACCATTTAACTCCAGCCGTCACTTTCTTCATCTTCGCTACCATGGCCCTCCGCCCAGCGTAAAGCCAATAATTTGGCTTTGCGGTTCCTCTCCGCCTCAGTAATATGATGTAGTTGGAGTTCGGGCCGGGAAGGTGGTGAAGGTTGAGTTTGTCTATTGATTGCAAGCGTAGCCTGGGGATTTTTTCTACGCTCGGCGGCACCTGACGAAGGTTTTGCTGGCAGGGAAGACTCAATGGGAATCGAAAGTTGCACACTAGATTCCTCAGGCTCAACAGCGTGATGAGAACCACCCGTTGAAGGGCAGCTTCCTTCTCGTTCCCGTTCTGGTGATAAGGCCTCTACTGAGGGAGGCATTGCTTGGGGTGATTCATTATTCCGCCCTGCAGAAACACGGCGACCCGATTTTCTAGTTCCTGTTGCATCAATGGAACTTTGTTTCTCTGTCATGGTTGGAGATTGATCCTCTTCACTCGAAGGGTAGATCGGTTCCGTAGATGTAACCCTAGCTTTGCCTCGCTTTCTACCGGGCTTTCCTCTGGGTTTCCACGCTGTTTGTTTGCCACGCTGGCGTTGCTTTCGTACCTTAAAATCATCGTCGTTTTTAGCACTGGGCGTTTGAAGTGTATCCTGGGGCCCTCGATTGGCGTACATAATTGCATTGGCTGATGAAATATCAGATTGTAGGATTGTATTATTGGCGAGATCAACCATGCCATGCATACCGAATTCCGGGTAGATATTCGCATTCGGTTGTTCAATTGTATGATTGTTCTGATAATTAGTGTTCGGTGCCGGTTGGCGCACCTCAGGAGGAGCCTCTGGCTCCGGATATTCGAAGGTTATAGCCTCCGTTTCTTCATAGCGATCTGGCATTTCTTCCTGGAACATAGCATTATCCGGCATCGCGAACTGGGGGTTAGACTGAAGATATTCGTGCTGCTTAGAAATCATAGCCGGATCGACGGGAATCATCCCTTCTTCAGGCCCATTGAAGTTGCTGGCCAAAGCAGGGTCCATTGGAATGTTTTCATGTCTTGCCAATCTAACGATTCCCTCTTCAACTGGGTCTACATAATATTCATTGAGTGTCGGGCCATTCGATTTGGCTGTTTCAGCTTCCTTGAGCCTTTTCTTGAGTCTCCGCGATTCTTGATTCTGCGGATCATCACCAACTTTTTTGAGCCAAGTCAAGTTTGATAGACTGAAATCGACGAGGCTTTCTACACTTCTTGGGTCAGCCACTTTTCGGGTATCGTGGCCAAGCAGAGTCCCAGAAGGTTCAAAGGGCTTCATATTGGGATCACGGCGGCAAGCTGCACATGAGCAGATTTTCCGACATTTTGGACATGTCCAATTCGGATCTTCCATGGCAGTACGGGGATAGATCTCAAACGCCCTAAAAAGGCTGCCATAACAGTAGTTCAGTCCGCATGTAGAACAAGATGCCTGTTTCCATGAAACTTCCCGGGTTTTGCAGATATGACAATAGCCATGTTCCTTTCTCCATTTATCGGACCTTCGAATCTTCCGACGTTTCCGAACCCGCCCATCGTCATTGGTTTCAATAACCTCATCTTGCTCTTCACGAACATCTGGATTGGTAATATCTACCCATGGTCTGCGTTGAAGTTCTTCTTGGCATATCTCTGCGAGAGTCTTCTTGCCCGTGCGCTCCCTCTCAATGGGCAGAAGCTGGGGTAGCTGGGATGGATCACTCTGCTTCTCAAATTGAAGGATCTGGTTTCTCCAAGTTTCATAGTTCCGCACTAGGTCTTTCCATTGAAACTGCTCAACCCATCTAAGCTTCGAAACGCACGCGCAGCTTCTGCCAATGGAATAGCACTCCATGCAAATGTCGTAGGTATCATCGTCGCCATCGGGGAGTTTTCCGACGCAAGAAGGGCAGGTCAGAAATCGATTAAAAATATTACATCTGCAGTAAGAACATGTGACATTGCTAGTGAAGGGAAGATACTCTACGTTTCTCGGCTCTGACATGTTTCTGGAATAGCTTTCAGATACGAGTATTTTGGTGTAGAGTGAAAACAAGCGCCGGAAATCCTTCTGAAGCTGACGTATGTTATGGGAATAGTGTCCGTGGTGACTGTCATAGAGAAGGGCGGAATATTTCTGAAGAGTATAATATACAATAGCCTTGTTTTTATACTGTTCATCGCGACACACCATTCTTGCTTTTGGAAGAGCCTCATTCATGGCCATTTCTAATGTCTCAACAGTAGTTCTATTCCAGGCAACTTTCATGGTCCGAGTTCCTCTATTCCAAACCTGATGCGGTGCGAGAGGAGGAATTAGGATGAAATCGCCGACTCTTTGTTCAGCAATGTATGTTTTGAAAGGTGCAGCCTTCCAAGCGTTGATTTGGGCGAAATGATTCTCGATCTCAATGTCATGCCCGAGAGTTGACAACCAGTATTCAGATACCAGGTGTCGGTCCTTCGTTTCCGTCATGAACCAGATAGAAGAGCCTGGTTTGGTGGGTTTACCGTCCTCCATTGAACCGGTTGACGTTTCCACCATGATGTTGTGGCCTAGTGTAGCGCACATCTCGCGATGCGCCGGAGTATACGTGCCCTCATGTCCAATGTAGCACATCATGTTTTCAGCCCTCATTTCAGGCGGAAGGCTGCTCATCAGATCTCCAGCTTTACTCCCTTTCTCACTTGTGTATTCGTTAAAATAATATAAAAATGGAGGAAGCAAATCTTTCAGTTTGTCAAACCAAACCGGAGGGCAATCGATATCTTTAAGGTAAATTCGTTGACGGTTGGTGTCCTTGTAGTTTGTCGCATTCCACTGGTTCGTGAGCAGTGCCATGTTTCTCAAGTAATGATTTATGGAAAGGGGCAGGTTCGATTTAGTGGTTAAGTTCCTCGCATTCTCGACTATCGCACAAAAGCTGGTTAGCAATATATAGATAGGTATAAAATAACTGGAAATACATGCTTTTGTGACCATGGTTGTCTTTCAACCACTGCAGTCCAAAAATCCATTTCTCTAGCCTATCCTGGTAGCCTTCTATGACCAATGGCTTCCCACCGAGGATGACATGTAGTAGAACCAACTTTTCAAAGTTCTCAATCCCCTGTTCAATAATTGCATCACAATGGATTCTGACAACGTATTCGAAGTTGGGAGTTGATTCAACAAGCGCACCAAGGTCGAGGTCCGGGGAAATGGGCTCGAAAGCTGCGCGTGGGTGGCTGGGGCTGGGCATGACGGCGTTTATCTCGATATTTACGATGCGTCAAAGCTCAAGAAGTTGTTGTGGCCGGCCAGCTTGTGAGGGTCGTGGCTGCATTCCAGCCCATCCCTCCTATCACGACAAATCGCCCTGAAGGAAAAGGTTCCGCAATAATTAGTATGTAACTACTAGTAGTAGTACAGAGAGCGACAGTTCGCTGGCAAACACGGTGTGGTCGCAGAGTAGATCGAGATGGATCAGGAAAGGAGGTTGATGAACACCACGGTATAAGAGGCCAAACTTTGTTCAAGTTGTCCTTCAATCGCTCTCGCGACAACGTTTGGGTAGATATATCAATCACCTGGGGCAACTTGAAGCCAACACTGCTTTAAACAAGGAATTTGTGGGAGCCATGGCTTCCTATTACGGACTAGCGCCCCGTACTCACAACATAGAGCCCCTAGCCCCAGTCCAACAGAATTAAGGTTTGCTTGCCGCTGTCCCTGTCCGGCCACGTGACTGGTTTTGCTTCAAAGGGATGTTCAAGAAACAAGAAAGATTTTCGTCCCTGCAAAAAAAAGCCGTTGGTACACCCCAGGATTATTTATGTTTATTTATGTTTATGTTCTTATTCTAGTTTAACAAATTGTCTGCTAGGAGCTTCGGATTTGGGGAGCTACTCCACGGACACTTGGAATAATTAAATAGCTTGCTACGAACACCATCCTCAAAAACAATGAAGATATTCTCAGGTCGTTTGTTTCCGCCGCATTTGAGCTCACTCCCAGGCTTCGCACCAGTTTGCAAGACGAAAACTACTAGCTTGAGCAGTGGGTATCATTCTTTGCGGCATCATCGATATCAATGCCGTACCTATAACAACCCGACAAATACGGCCATCGATCTTATCACAAAAAGAAAAGGATCGGTTCCAACTGTAAGACACGTAATGTCGTCGTCACGAACATCGTCCCCGTCATCCTCACTTTCACCGGAACCTTCGCCGACTTCGCAATTACCAAATGCGAAATACACACCGCCAAAAGCGGGGCTGATAGCCATGCTCCCCAAGCAATGGATGCCGTATGCAGAGCTGATCCGCCTTGACAAGCCAACTGGAACATATTATCTATTTTTTCCTTGCGCTTTTTCAACGCTGCTCGCTGCTCCATTAGCCTCACCAATGGCGCACCCCTTGGAGGTAGCATCGGTGTGTGGCATGTTCTTTGTGGGCGCTCTGGTAATGCGAGGAGCCGGTTGCACAATCAACGATCTGTGGGATCGGAATTTGGATCCCCATGTCGAAAGAACGCGGTTACGACCTATTGCAAGGAAAGAGATATCACCACAAAAGGCTCTGGTTTTCACCTGCGCCCAGCTTCTAGTTGGCTTAGGGGTTCTATTGCAGTTCCCTACGCAATGTGTATGGTATGGGATTCCAAGCTTATTGCTCGTGGCAACATATCCCTTGGCCAAACGAGTAACGAACTATCCTCAATTCGTCCTAGGGTTGACTTTTTCATGGGGAGCCATGATGGGATTCCCGGCCCTTAATATCGACATTCTAGGAGACACCAATGTCCTGCTGGCTACATCTGCGTTGTATTCGAGCTGCGTAGCATGGACTGTCCTCTATGATATGATCTACGCCCATATGGACATTAAATACGATGCCGCTGCTGGCATCAAATCTATTGCCTTGAAACATGAACACAACACCAAGGCAATACTTTCTTCTTTGGCTGTAATGCAGGTCGGTTTCCTAGCAGCTGCTGGCGTAGCCGTGAATGCTGGCCCTATTTTCTTCATCGGAGGCTGCGGTAGCGCAATTGCCTCGCTCACTTCGATGATATGGAAAGTCAATTTGAAAGATGTTGGGAATTGTTGGTGGTGGTTCAAGAATGGCTGCTGGATTACAGGAGGTGGAATAACTGTTGGATTACTGGGTGAATATCTGGCCCAGATATTCGGAATGTACGAGAGGGTGGATCTCGTCGTTGACAGGAGTAAGGACGAAGAGGAGCTATAATGGCTATGGTAATTTTTAATTTTCTTCGTATGAGAGATGTATTATTATTTAAAGCCATGACACACAATAGTTCTAATATTTTTCTTCTCAATCCCTTGACAAATCTATTTGCAAATACGGAGTAATGTTTTGATGGATTGAACCTTGGAAGCTCCTTTCGTCAGCAGCTGTTTGTTCGGTCAGTGTGGCGTTGCGCTAAATAAAACGACTTTTTGGAGTTAATCCAATGATAGCTCTGTAAATTGTATCACCTCCACGTTGCAGCCAACAACTTCAAGACCTTTATCAACTCGCATCTTTTCTTTTTCGTTTTTCTGAAAAATCGTCATACTTTAGATTCTGGCAATGGCTGCGCGAATAGGCATGAGCCCTGTAAGTTTGTGCCCTGGTGACCTCAAAAAACATTACTTCCTGCGGATGCCCAGGGAAAATCTAACGATACTTTAAATAGCTTTTGAGGTCTCTCCCCAGGTCGAGATCGGCTTTCTACAAACCGTCACCTTTCCTAAAAACTCTCCCATTCCAGATTCGCGTGCTTTCCGATGCAACAAGAGCTGCTATTGACAAGGCGGTCGGGTCTGCGCCGGTCGTTTTATTCATGAAAGGTACTCCGGAAACGCCACAGTGCGGATTCTCAAGAGCAAGCATACAAATTCTTGGGCTTCAGGGAGTCGATCCGAGGAAATTCACCGCATTCAATGTTTTAGAGGATGCGGAGCTAAGGCAAGGTAAACTCCCCTCTCCAGCCTCTCCAGCCTCTCCGCGCGATTTTAATCCTGACGGATCAATGATTAACAGAAGTTTTCATTCATACTTTAGGTATTAAGGAATACTCGGACTGGCCTACGATCCCGCAAATGTATCTAAACAAGGAGTTTGTCGGCGGGTGCGATATCTTGATGTCCATGCATCAAAATGGGGAGCTTGCGAAACTGCTGGAGGAAAACGGGGTCCTTATACCTGCTGAAGGGGGGAATGAAGCTGAGAAAAAATAAGAAACCTGGAAACATTATAAGTTATGAAACACAAAAATTCATGAAAAGCCTCGATCCCAGCGAATGTTTTGTACAATACATATATATATCTCTTTTTCTCGTTTGTGTTTAGGCAAACCTTCCGGTTTTACCAGTACTTTGGTGGGTTGCCCCCGTTATTTATAAAACTAATTGGCTTCTGGATTCCTGCCTCACCATGAACTCTACGCGTTTAAAGATACAGCGGACAAGTACCAGATTTAGAGGCAAATATCGCATGTGTTCTTATGTGTTCAAATTTCTCAAAGTACACATATTCCATGTAGCGGCGCTGTTTTGTGATTCGTTTTGTTTAGCTTCCTCATTTTGATACGGCATGACTTCCAAGATTTGATGGAAAGTTGAGGGAGGCCGTGGACTTCTATACATTCACCCATAATCCCGTCTCTCGTCTTCAATTCCAGAACTGGGTCTCCTTTTTTTCCTTTTCAATCTCTCATCCTCTCCGAAGACGTTACTCCTAATTCCCCCCAGACAGAAGGTTAGAACAGTTGCATCTAAATACGCCATTTCCGCTCAACCCCTCCTGCAGCCTCAGAAGATGTCCCGAACCCACGGGAAGCAAATAGCATCTATCCGTGACATCTTTGGTCGAAAAAATGCACAGAACCATGCCACTGCCTCTAGAGGTGCTGGCCATTACCCGTTGAGAAACCGGCAGCCTTCTCCCCTTAAAAAATCGAAGGTCTCCAAAGGCCCTAATGCCTCGAAACGGGCCATTTCGACCCATTTAGGGCACCGTAACCTCCAAATAGCGGACCCATCAAACGCTATCAGTAATGGTACCCCTGGTTCAGGCGGAGAGCTTCTCCTTCACAATTTTGTTGGTGCGTCAAATTGTTTTAACTTGTTTGCCCTGATGATACTGTCCTCTGCTAATGAAACTATTCCAAAAGATTCGATCAACACCACCCACCATCAAATTGAAGAGGAGGTTTCCAAATCCCTGGCAGAAGCAGAGACAGTGTTAGAGAAACGCCTCACACGAACAGTTACAAAGCATGACGGAAAAATTGAGCGTGCCCGGGCCACACGTGCTGCGATTTTCTCTCCCCTCGAACCAGAATCTCAAGGGGACACGGGATCTCTAGGAAGAAAAGATCTAGCCCATCTCACTGACGTCCGCAATATGTTAAACTCTTGCGAAAAGGGTCTGAAAAGCCACTGGAAAGCTTGGGCCAAAACCCAGCAAAAGATCGCCTGCTTGGCGGTTGAGATCCTCGGGCCTGATTCCGTTACTCTTCCGCCAGTTACGAAAGAGGCCATGGGTTCGGGGGCGTTTAAGAGGAGACTCGCTAGTGCGACTGATGCATTCGAAAAGCAACAATCTGCAGAACTGAAAATGCTGGAGAGTGCGCAGAAAAGTAGGAATGACATTGCGCGCCTTGTAAGGGAGGCGAGGAAACAAGCTAGCTCTCAGGAGAAGGTATAACCTACCCCATTATTATTTTATCAGCGTATTGTTTTACTTTACTCTGGGCGAGGTGAGAGCTAATTCATCAATTCCTTATTTTTATTCCCTTATAGAAATCACGAGATGGTAAACGGACGCGGAGAGAGGAAATATGCCAACTAGCCAGGAAGATGATTGCGAATATATGATTTCACTGTATCAATGGTGAAATGGAGAAGCAAAGGAGAAAAATCAACGGTAGCCTTGACTATACTTTTATGATTTATTATATTATTTTCACTGCTCATCATTTTCCACATTGCTATCTCTACCTCCTATCATCCAAGTTGCGCATATATATACATATATATATTTATATTTTATCGGGCTGTGTCCGTTGTGCTTTGTTTGGTCGAAATATATATTGCTATAAATTAGTATCGAGATATTATGTATTTTCTTATTCCATATATAAATAAATATTTGTCTGCTTAAAAAAATTATTTCCTAATCAAGGCGTAATCTATTCTCTAGTTTTGAAGTCTGTTGCATTTATTTTTGGAGAGAATAAGGCACTCCAGGTGACAGATATCAACGGAACAGTCACATAATGCATGATTTGCATTCCAGAGGGTGCAAGTCTTCAGTTTAAGGCTTGTTTTGGCATCTATTTCCTCGGTTCCAGTTGCTGTTGCCGTTGCTTCTCAAGCTCCTCTTTCTCCTTGAATTCCGCTTCATTGGCCGCTTTCAATAGCTTGGCACGCTGTCTCTCCTCAAAAGCCTCGCGGCTCTTCAAAATCCGCTGCACAATCTCGCCGGCGTTCACATGTTGAAAGGGATGGGAATCCACCTGTCTAAAAATTCCTAGCTTCGTTGGAGCGACGTATGGATCATATGTAAGGGGTATAAATGTCGTTGGGCCGTGATAGACCGCATTCGGCATGCCAAACGGTAAAGTTTTGAGGTAGGCAATATTCGGTGTAAATGGCGCACAGAATATAACGGCATAGACATACTACATATGAGCAATGTTAGATAGAGTATTCTTATTTTTCCACTGTGCCTTCGCACCATTATTTCCAGCAGGTGGGTATACACATACACGACATTGGAGGACACAGAGGCCCCGCTCAAAAATATTCATGATCGGGTAATTAAGCCCCTTCCAGTGATTTATGACTTCGTCGTCATGGACACCGGCTACAATATAAGCAGGGCCGTAATCTTCTCCACATTCATTTACTCTTTTCTCACCGTTCTCTGGAAGATACCAGCCATGACGAGTTGCATCCTCAGCTTCAATCGCGAGAACACGGCGAAGAAATTCGATATGGCCAGAAGAAAATAAATCAAAACCACCGTCAACATAGACGATCCGTTGTCCCGGTTTCGGTCCCTTTCCTTCAATAAGATGTTGGAAACTGCCTTGTTCTGTGCTACCATGTTGGAGTTTTGCTGAAGCTGATGCGTCCCAAGTCCAGACATCAGGTCCAGGTTTTAAGCCAGTCTCATCGGTCGCATAGTCTTTGATTCTCTGGAGTGATTCATTGGCAACTTGCTTCCGCTCTTCACCGCTACCAGAGCCTTCCTCCCCCCTTAAAAATGCTGGGAAAGACTTGATAAAATGTGTACGCGTGCAGAGCAGCATCCTTCCGACCAAATCGGTTGTAGAGATGCCAGGAGTGCGTTTCACTACTAGAAAGCGCCCAGCAGCCTTTACAAATCGGTAGCAGTCATCCCCGTTACTATCGGAAGTGATATCATCTCCATGAACGACATAGTAGCAACCATAGTGGGAGATCCACGGCAGCTGCGTGACGTAGGGCGCATGGGGAATTGACTTTGATGCCCAACGGCATGCGTCAACCGCCGACACTCTTTTTTTTATACAGCAAAACGTTAGTTATATGGGTCTCATGCTGCTCAGAAAAGAGCGGAGGGCCGACGGACCGTTCCGAAAGTGTCATAACTGTAGGCCCCTTGTTTTCCAGGATCTCCTCGTCCGAATGTACGCCCACAAACAGTTCCTTTCCGAGCCTGCGAGCCTGGAGCATAGCTCCCGCATGGCCTATAGTATCACTAAATTATCAGTCTGAAGCAATAACACAAAAGATACTGCCGGGTGTATATATAGCCAACCACTTACCGTGGTGGCTGAAGTCGAAACAGCCGTCTATCCAGATACGCTCCTTACTGATGGGAGCATCTTCTTGAGGGTCCACTGGCCACTGGCCAGGAGAAGGCACTGAATATTCCAGTAACGACATAACTGCAAAATCCAGGCTTTAGAAAGGTTTCTCGTCCGACAGGTATGTAAAGTCAGCGTCAATAATGAGGAGTTTGATGGTGTTGGTTGCTCCAGTGTATTGAGGTCGTTGATGCTAGGGCGTTGGAACAAGGTATACTAGGACGTTGTTTATTATCATCTCTCTTCAAGATGCCCGGATTTATTCAAGACGTTTAAATTATATATCTTGCACCCATGAAGAGTGCCGAATGTTTGGTCGTTGGGAGGTTATGGTTGGGTGATGGGGGTGAAGGAAGTTGGAAGCGGAACTGTGGGGTCGCTCACTGGAGTCTAGGTAAATAATTTATGTTAACGAGCGCCATGATTTTTCCCCCCCATGCTGGAATGGGCAGCTGGGTCAAATGGATTTTTTAGAGTGAAAAGAGCTTGTTATTTTTGCCGCCATGAATGTCCACAATCACACTAAACGCCCAAAATGCTTGGACAGGAAGATTCCCGTTGACAACGCTTTATAAATATCTCCTCCTTTGACTTTTATTACCATGTGGTAACTCTTAAAAAACCCACACAAGACGGCAATGGTCTGTGATAAACTCTTTTCAGTTCCAACAGAGTGATACACTAGAGCGTAGAGGCCAACAGTCCCTCCAATTACATCGCCAAATTTATGTTAGGGATATTTGGGATGCTCGACAGGCGTTATATAAAGCAGTGCGGTAGGTTCACGCCTGGTATATGGAGGGAAGGATGTATGCCCAGCAGCATCGCAGACACGACACTCCATAAGATCCTACAGGAATCAAATAACTCAGGGCGTTTTCCCCCAACGCACTGGGTTTGTTTAACGTGTTCATCCCATGTTACAGGCCGCTTCATGTAACCAGCAAAGGTCAGCTCATCTTGCCTCCCGTATTCACACCCGCGGGGCTTCGACCCTGATCTGCGGTACAGATTCCAAAGCAGTTATGATCCCATGTGAGAGCTACGTTTGGTTTCACGCAGGCAAAACGGAGATCAATGGCTATGTACCTTCTCTCCACAGTGGAGACCAAGTTGTTAGGGTCGTATTCATGGCTCTCTCCCCCTCCCCTCCGCCCCTTGGTTTTATTTCTGCTTTTTGCACAAATCTTGGTCGCTGATGTTATGGGCAGGATCCCATACTAGATCATACTATGAAGCACTCTGTACGGAGTACTCCGTACACCATTGACAGATACTGGATACGAGCCATACAGCTTGAGCCTTCACTCACAGGGCCAGTCTTCGAGCCCTGGTTGGCCACATCCTTAAGAGGTCCTTTTGCTTGATTCCACTGAGGCTAATGTTAAATAGACTGTGATACAGTGTTAGAAAATTTTAGCTAGCAGAGAGGTAAATAAGGGAGGGAATGCATATTAAGATGCGTAGTTATTACTATGGTAGAAATGGGAGAGCCAACAGTGTAAAAACAAAAAGAAAAGGTTGGTGGACACAAATCAACAACAGATGCGATAAAGCCATGAAAATGTCAACAAGAGGGAAGATCATGACAAAGGCAATGTGAGAGTTACGGACGATAGATACTTTAGCATCGATACACATATGTTGCGTACTCTGTATCTTTGATGAGCTCAATACAGCATATATTTAAATAAATACAGCAGGGTGGATATAACTATATTATCGTTAGTACGGAGTACAGGTTACAGTAACAACGGTGCCGCAACCAAGCCCTGAAAGGCCTTGCCAGCCTAACAAATCCCCCGAATCCCGAAGATTCTCGTCCCCAAGGGGGGTTATTTTATTTTTCATGTTACTTATAAGCCAGCTTAATACCTCACCACTACGGAGCAACAGCAGCAAAATTATAAAAATAAAGCGCTAAAGACTCTCCATCTTTCATACTTAAATACTCGCATGGCGCAGAAATTTAAACGGCCTGTTGACGGACCAGTCCGCATTTTGCACCTGCAGCCCCAAAGTATATCTCGACCATTGTGCGTTTGTGCCTGGATGAAACTAGTTTGCCCTTAACCTTACTGACCAGCTAGTTCCAAGCAGAGCATTGTGATTTGCGCCAGCTAAGAGCAGGCGTTGGCAACAGCCACGCCATGAACCACCACGACTATCATCACAGTAGGAATGGCGGCCTCGCTCTCCAACGTCCACCCCCTGACGCCGCTGGGAACCTCTCCACCATAAGGGCATCCGACAACGTCCCATTGACTCGTGCTGATACCCCTAGTCGTCCGGCATTTTTCTCAAGAACCGGTTCACTGTCTAGATCCTCAAGTCAACGGCACAAGGCAAAACAATCCGCCCCTCCGACTCCTCTCGTCCCCGGATCAGCCTCCGCTGCGACGACTACTACTACCAACCCTTCTTCTTCCTTTGATTCCCCAGAACGGTCGCTTCCCAAAGATCCCCCTACAAAACGCAAGGTATCCGGTACAGCTGGTACTAAAAGCAAAGGCGTATCGCGTTTGGTCATACCAAACCTGTCCTCAAATTCAAACCAGGTTTCGTCACCAAGTGACTTCCCGTCGCTTCCCCCGACACCATTGGATATACCGGGGGCATATTTGGCGAGAACCCCAACAGTAGGTCCAAGCATGGATTTCCAGATATATGGTGGTCTACCTGGTGCACCACCCCCAACATCAGGTGGGGGTGCTTTCGGCCCGCAAAGTGCCAGTTCGATTTATATAAACATCCACCAAATGTCATCAAAGCGGATATCAACTCTGGATTATTTACGGAAGGCGTAAGTCCCACTGTTACGCTCCGTGGTACTTCATGCAAATGAATTTATTAATTTGTTTTGGTGCAAGTAATATACAGACATGAAGGCCGGGTCTATTGGTTTAATACCGTACATTTTTCCAAGTCTGCCCTCTCCCGCATGCCCTATTTCGAGCAACGGAAGCTCTCACGCCGGGCAATCAACTACCTCCTCCTGGGCCTCTCAATACCTCCCATCCTCGACGTCAGCTCGACTCCCTTCGAATATCTCCGCGCACTAAATGCACTCCTCATGGAGTTTGAAACATTCCAGCAGGCGCACCCGGCTGACGGAAACTCGTCCTCACTCGGTCGTGCAAGAATACCACATATGTTCAAACGCTCAGTTCATTCTGGCGCCAAGGGCCGGCGGACGAGCTCAGCCACGGAAATCGGTCTGCCGATGCAAACCAGCGACCCGTCTGACATCAAAGCTATGACGGGTAACATCGCAACTTCGTCAAATTCGTCCGCTGCTACCTCATACCCTAACACAGACTCTTCCGACCTTCTACCAGGGGAAGAATACACATACCTCCTCACACCGACCTTACCCTTCGACCCTGACTTCTTCGAAACCTTCTCATCTTTGTGCGATGTTTTGATTGATTGTTATACGAGGCTCATGGCGCTGGTGTCTGGGCCTGCTGTCTGCTCCGCGGTCGTGGCAGAGATGTTCAACAAAGCCGATTCTAGGTTGCGCAAGGTTATGATTGGGGGCGTAGTAAAAGAGTTTGAAGATGCCAGTCGCAGTAATGTGAAATTGGAGATTGCGGGGGTGAACAAAGTGCTTCTTGGCGGGCTGCTAGGTTGAGTTAATCATGCTGCTTATATATTATCGTTTTCTTTAGGCGCTGGAATTGTGATGCTTTGCTAGCTTTCACGGCACAACATCAGTTAGGCGATTCGCTTTTGTTTGTTTCCATTGGAACCCCATGGCATTTGTGTAATGAATATGTATCAACGAACTGTTTCCTTAATATAAGTATATAAATATTACTTTTCTAGAACAACAGAACAGACATGTCAAAAATTTTTATTTGGTACGCACTGAATTTCGAGACGGGAATATAATTTCCCATGCGACGAGGGGACTTTGGGCTGATATGCAGGTCCAGTTTCAGCACCTGACATATGACCGATTTCAAATGAATGACGTGTCTTAGCCCGATGAAAACGCCTTTCGCCTCTCTTGAAGTAATACTCAATGATATGAACAATATCATAGGCGCATCGGTATATGCGCATGAAGATGAAGACGGGGAGAGGTGCCTAGTTTCGAATACATAAAACAAATCAAGAGAAGACTGGGAAAAAAAGAAATTAAAAGAGAAAAGAAAAAGATATTTACACCAAAAGATACGCCGCACCCCATTTTCTTTTGCGCCAACAATCCCAAATCAAGCACGCTTTTTAGTCTGTTCCCCCCGAACCAACAACTAAAGAAATAGAGGACATCAAGAACGTAACATACATATATATATAACGGTGAAAATTAGTGTCACAGGTCGCCTTCGCTGGTGGTTTGCATGCTTTCTGCAATGCTGTCTTGTGATAATTGCAATCGCTCGGTAATGTATCAAAAAGGGAGAACGATGAACGCTAAAACAATAAGTCACATGGCTCTAAATGCAAACACAAAGAGGTGTACTGAGTAAGAGAGATGGAGGGCAGGGCAAACCCAGGGAGGGTGGCAAAACTAGAGCGCAAGAAGCAAAAACGGGGGTCATTGAGCCTGCTTCCTTGCCTCTAATTCCCGTTGTTCTCCAAACACTCTCCGACTCATTTCTAACACGGCCTCGAAACCTTCGCGGCCCTTCTTAGCATTCTGGCTGAATCGTTCGATGCTCGCTTCTTCGACTTTGTTCTTTACTTTCTGCCAGCCGCTGCACACAGCAGTTATTTGTGCATCTTGCCTGAACTCTGTCTTGGTGCTTGGAGCACCTCGCGACGGTTGGTAGGTAACAGTTTCTCGAACTTTCAGAACATTCGACCATGTCAAGTTCGTCGAGCACATGGTCACTCTCTTAGATGTTGGGTCGACATATGACACTTCGTATACGTGGGAGGTGGCACTGCCACCGAAAAGCGTGAGGAGCCATTGAGGGGCGGATTGATTGCAAGTTATCAGACGTTCCGTTCGTAGCTATCGGTAGGTGTAGCTGTCAGTCATCAAATAGGACACAAATGACTAACGGAACTTCGGCTAAGATGGAGGGTATGTAACTCACAATGCCGGATTCTGGATGTAGCGTCCGGGAGAGAACATCAACAGCCACAACATGGGTAGACTTGTCATTCCAAGGACAGTACTTCCGCCAGTTTGCGGTAGATACCTCCTCCCATGAGTAATCGAATGTGCACGTTGACGCGAATACTTTCATTTCCGGACTTCAAAGCCAGAACAACGACGGTTTGGGCCGACACGAGAAATAGGCGGTAGAGTCGATTCGTCGTGGTAGATACTCTGACGCAAAGATAAAGGCGACCAGTGAAAGGAGTATTGTTGTTGATCGTGTGAGGTCGGATAAATATGCATCTATTGGTGGATACACGAAGTGGAGGAGAGAAAGGGAGATATTATTCAGGTATCAGACATGGAATATCATGCTGCGGTGGCACGCTGTGGAATGTCGAAAAGAACGGTGGCCTTCAAGATTACCGGGGGAGATGAGCGGGGGTTAAAAGAACGACATCAGCCTTCCAAGGGTGTTTATTATATACTTCTAACTGGGTGTTTCCTTGGTGGATCAAGGATGAAATGAAGCGTTTTTTTAACAGGAAAAATTTTGCCAGCCTCGAGAAAGCGGGAAGAAATTCAGGGCCCAATAGTTAACGTTAGGTTAAAAAATGGCGGGTTAGTCAGCCGATGTTGCTGCGACTTCACCCGATTCGGGGCCGGCAAATATATTTCTCCGATACGGGATTTGTCAGCTGGGCGTAGGCTAATATGATTGGTTGTGGGCAACTCTGAGCAAAAGAAACAAAAAAAGAAAAAAGAAAAGAAAAAGTAAAATAAAAGTTCTGCTGCTCACACAGATACAAATTTATAAGCTACCCAGGTAACTACGGTGTATGCAATACAGACGGCGATTCCACCGTATGCAAAACGGGATATATGAACCATTGTTCCGTTGTGAAATTATTCCCATAGCTACCCAACTCCCACAAAATCGTCGAAGACCGCAGGCAAGATAAATACCCGCTTCAAGCCCGCAATGGCCACAGATTGTTCTGCGACTGGTATTGCACAGTTGCTCACATCAAGCCCAGAGCTTTTTTTAAAGCCAACAACTTCTTTACATACTGAATGGGCGACTGCGATAAAGCGCTATCTTGATCCGCTTGCATCGGACATCACCACCTCTCAGAAAAGGCACCTCCAAGACAAAAGGAAACGAAAAAGTGTCGGCAGGCCTCGACAGTTCCGTTCCCAAGCGCTACATCTACAGGAAATCCATGTGGATGGTTTTACAGCACGCCAGGTCTGGGAACAGGCAAATAAGGTACTAAAAGCCTCTGCGCAAAATACCGCCCTCCAACTTGCCTTACTCCGAGAATCCGACGTCCTTCCTTCTAACTACATCCCGCATACAAAGGGCCATGGAACCCTGGGCGTGGAGGGTAGGCTTGGGATTGCCTCTGAAGTGGACGCAACCTCAGACGATTCTGCCAGTGACGATCCGGACAATAGCCAGAATGGTAACCTTACCAAAACCGACAATGATGGAGAGGGAGACGAGCTTATGATAGAGGATGGCGTAAAGGATTCTAAGTCGATTGATGGAGAACAACCGGACCCACTGGGAAAGGAAGACAAAAATCCTATAGGCGCTAGCGATATCCAATTTGTTCCTGATCCTCACAAGCTGAATGACGGGTTCTTTTTGATCGAGGAATTCAACAAGCAAACGGCTTTATTCGAATGGAAGGACGCAAAGGGGAGACAGGATAACGATGACGATGATGAGGAACCCATTGATTGGGGGGCTGACCCGCTCAGCCTTGGTGCGATTGGTGGAGATGATGATGGAAACGTTGCCCAGGCCGGTGTTAAGGAAGACGACAGGTCAGATTCTGAGGGTATGAGCGAGGACAACGATTTTGACGAAAGCGAGATTGGTTTGATGGGTGTTAATGCGAATGATATAAAATACGCCGATTTTTTCGACCCCCCTCTTCCCAAGGTTCCAAAGAGACAACGAAATGGTGATATGTCCGAACCCAAATCACCTACTCCCAATGAAGACATCGAAGCTAGGATTCGACGTGCTATTTCTGATGTACAGCGTGACCTTTTCGACGATGATCCATCCGACACCGAAGAAATGGACGACTTTGCGCAGCAAACCGGGACGACTCAGTCTACCCATGAGAAACGGCAAGCCAAGCTCATAGATGAAATTCGACGTTTGGAAGCCGCGAATGTCTCCAAAAAGGAATGGATGCTTTCCGGAGAAGCAAAGGCGCCGGATAGACCCATAAATTCGCTGATCGAAGAAGATCTTGAGTTTGAAAGGGTTGGGAAGCCAGTCCCTGTTATATCGACTGAAACATCAGATGATATTGAAGCACTTATTAAACGACGCATTTTGGCCAAGGAATTTGATGAAATCCCGCGTCGCCAACCCTATATTCCAGGCAGTGAAACACAGCATAAGCGTGAGCAATTTACTCTTGACGAGACCAAACCGCAGCAGAGTTTAGGGGAGCTCTACGAAGAAGATCACCTTCGAAAAACGAATTCCGCGTTTGTGGATCGGAAGAACGAGAAGTTGAAAGCTGATCACGAAGAGATTGTTCGACTTTGGAGTAACATCAGCTCTCAATTAGATACACTCTCGAGCTGGCACCACAGGCCCAAGCCACCGCAGGCAAGCGTTAATGTGGTCACTGGTGTCGCTACCATCACTATGGAGGATGCGAGACCAACGGGTGGAACAGGAATAGATTCGTCTGTCATGCTTGCGCCGCAGGAAGTGTATGCCCCTGGTGATGAGGGCAGGGTTCTAGGGGAAATGGTTCTCAAGAGTGGGGTGACGGTGTCGAAGGAAGAAATGACACGAGAAGCAAAACTGCGACGACGGAAACGCGAGAAGCAAAAGTTGAAGAAGAATTCTTCTCAACCTATTCGTACTGGAGGGCATGCTGAGAAACAGAAGGTTGTTTCAGACTTGAAGAAAGGGGGTGTCAAAATCATTGGAAACCAGGGCGACCTGAAAGATGTATACGGCAGTAAGGTGACTCCTAACGAAAATAAAGAGAAAGTGATTTTAAAGCTATAATATTTAGGCGCCAGGTTGATGTTAGAAAGTAATATTATTATTATTATTATTATCATGTTCAACTCTCTTTTGTCAGTGCTTTTATTCCATCATGTTATCTCTTCCTTTCATTCTCCTAGTTCTTCAACTTTGTCTTCACGCTTCCTGATTATGTATAGAAATATGTTTTCATTTGAATAATACTTTTGATCTGGATCATCCTTCACTTCAACTACAGTGAACAGTTTCTTCGCCTGTTTCATGAATCTGAGATCCGCACGACGCCGCTTTTTGAAACAAAAGTAGCATAACGAATGCGAACCGCTAAGGAGGCTTTGAAGTGTTGATAATAATAGTGGAAATGCAGGCTCGAAGTAGACACAATCCGCCGCAAGAATGAGGGCGGGATTTGGCGGGACTGCTTCTGGGTGTGCGCTGCCCCAGTCGAGCACGGCTGGGCGGACGATGTCGGACAGATCATTTAGCTGGACATTACTTTGCATTAGTGACAACATCGGGATCTGGTCGGTGATATATATTGGCGAGTCAACTGTGCATCCGCGGGCAACAGCAAGACCAACGAAACCTCCTCCAGCACCAAGTTCGACACTAGAAATATCGAATTACACACGTAAGTCAGTGCTCTCAAAATAATAAAAGTATTCCACCAAAACAAACGCTCGAGCTGCTGAAAACAAATTCTTTTATAAAGTAAAAGTCGGGAATATGGATGATACAGACATGGTTTTTCCACGGAGGTCAGACTTGTGCGTTCGGAGCATATATTTTGCGAGCACCACCCCGGCTGGCCATAGTTTCCCCCCACAGCCCTCCTTCATATCTTCCTTAATCCGTAGAGGAGGCTTTAGGAGTCCATCAAGAGAGAGAAGCAGTGTTCTCGCCGTTTTAGGCTTACGGGCCGGAACCAGGGACTCACTGATAGCGAGTGGCTCTGATAGCGCAAAGGCCGATTCAGCGGAGAGGTTGATTTCACCCATAGACAAGGCTTCTTTCTATCCGTTCTAATAATGGGCGGCGGTAGATAGTCTGTAATAGGGAATAGCAGTAGCACAACCACCATCAATGCCGGAAAATTGTTAAAAAATCTGTAGGCAAGTCCGTCTTTTGACGGCGGCTTTGAGAGGACGGAGTATTTGGGCCTTTCAATTTGGGTTGCGTCGATGATTTACACTCACTGTGCATATTGCAAAACTAAAATGTATTCACTCTCATCCGAGTGCAGGGGAGCTGTCAGATATCAGAAAAAATAGGCTTGGTATTAAAGAATATTAATGTATTGAAACCGTATGTTATCCCAAGAAAAGAAAATTGAGTGCTCCATGTTTTTGACGAACAATATTGTCCGTGGAGCGAGGGGCAAACAAAATGCGCTTAAGGTTCAGCAAACCTTGGGTTCCTACGGAGTGCCGACGCAGATTTTGTTCTGCCCGGCGCTAATCCCGGCTGGCGCTTAATTCCATGAGCAGGATATTCATTTCAACCACTACGCAGAATGAATCAATTGTCCCGGGAACCTTTAAATTGTTCAGCCCAGTTCCTTCGATTATCGTCTAGTGTGCCCCCTCAAAAACCTTACACATCAGACCTGTGTGTGTTTCGAGCAAACTTTTAAATCCCCTTTGCTACTTCTCCATGTCTTCAACCAAAAAACGACACACACGGAACAATGGAGGAGAGACTCCTCCAGAAAAAAAAGCTAAAACGGACAACATCTCAGTTTCATTACTTGAGGCCGGCATTACTAAAGGGGCCTTGTTCCCAGTTGCTGAGAAGAACATCGACTCCAACGGTGATATCTATTGGAACATCTCACGCCTCCGTCGTCTTACAGTTTCCTCCTTTAAGGGCCGTACCATGGTCAGTGTGAGGGAGTACTATGAAAAGGAAGGACAAGAACTTCCAGGGAAAAAGGTTGGCATTACCTATCATCCACGTGAATATAAACATATACATAGTTACATATTTATCCTCAACGGAAACAGTTGTCAGGAACTCTAATTGTTTGCCTGCTAAATTTGTTTTTAGGGGATATCAATGCCTTTGGAACAGTTTAATACCCTGATCCAGCTACTACCCAGTGTTGAAGCGGTCATTAAAGAGAAAGGTTCATCTCTAGATAGGCCAAATTATGATGACAGAGAAGGCAATGAGACCACGAAAAGTCAGCCAGCGCAAGAGGAATCGGACTCCGAGTCTGGCGAATCTCAAGACGATTAAGTAATTAATTTTTTGTGTTCGATTTGTCCGTTTGGTTTTCCAGTGGCATTACGGAATTGTCCTTGTAATTTTTATACACTGCGGGTTCTGAATTTGGCTCGGTCGGCGTGCTTTGGTGTTAGGTGACTCAAATAGGGGGACCCAGGAATTTTTCACAATATAATTTCGACCAAGTCTTAACATTTTGCTCTTCTAGAATGTACGATATCTATATCGACTAATACATTCATCAAAACGAAGAATCACCCCAAACACGGCGAGGGTCAGATGCTCGTTTCCTGTGTTCCTGTGCGGCTGGCTAGCGACCCTCCCTTCCAAGCATGTTGAGGGTCTCTCCCTTTTCGAGCCTTGCTTTCTTTCCCTAGCCTGCCCCATGCACCGCCGCCCGGAGTCTTAACAACTATACGGTCGCCGGGTAACATGTTTGCAGTATTTTTCGCTCCTAAATTTATCTCCCGCACGTCCCATTCACCTAGTTGTCCTCGCTTAGGTGTCTTCCTCACCCAAATATTCTGCCCACACTGGCCATCCTCGCCGCCATTCAAACCATATGGGTGGTACACCCTGCGCTCTGAGAGGATGGACACTTGCACTGGAATTCGAAATTCGATATCCCGGACGACGCCATCTCCACCACGGTGCTGACCATTCCCACCAGATCCTGGTCTAAGACTGAACTCTCGTAGCAATACTGGATATCTCCTCTCAAACACCTCGGAATCCGTAATACGAGTGTTAGTCATATGTGTGTGAACCCCTGAGGTCCCTTCCCAGTTTGGACCAGCACCACTCCCACCAGCGATGGTTTCGTAGTACCCAAACCCTTTGGTTTCTTCTTCTCCCGAAATATTCCCGCCGTACCCAAAGGTTAGATTGTTCGTATCGCCCTGAGAAGCAGCGCAAGCTTGGAAACATTTTAAGATTACGTCGGTCACTCTCTGGCTCTGTGACTGCAGGTTAGGAGAAGGAAATAGAATAGAAGTAGGAAAACTCAAACAGCAAAGGAGATTAAGAAAACAATAAAAAGGATAACCAACCGTCAGAACGTTGCCGCCAACAACAGCTGCTTTCTCAGACGGCGAGAGGAAACAATTTTTCGGGATTCGCACATTGATTGGCTTGAGACAGCCTTGGTTCAGCGGAATATCCTCGGATATCAGACACCGCAGACAGTAGATGATTGCAGAGTAAGTAACAGCTTCCGGTGCATTGATGTTCCCTGTAATTGTAGTAAGCAATCGGTTCCATAATGGGCACTAACTGGGAGCTGACCATAGACTTCAGGGCCGGTGCCTTCAAAGTCGAATTCTGCTTCCCCTTTCTCCGCATCAATAGATATTTTCAGGTGGATTGGGCTTCCATCATCCATGTAGTCGACAGCCACAAGATCTGCTCCTGAAAATCTTTTGCTAACGGATTTCAGAAGGTTCCTCACGCTAACTTCTGCGTTATCCTGAATGTTATTCATATAGAAGCGGACAGTATCCTCCCCATATTCTTTGATCAACATTGATATGAGGCTTATTCCTTTCTGGTTGGCCGCTACTTGAGCTTTTAAGTCGTTTATATTGTCAGCAAGACACCTTGTGCCGCTGCATCCAGGGTACTGTGCAGGTTCGTGATACAAAAGGTGAGTAATTCGCTCTTCGTTGAATATGCCTTCAGACACCAGCTTTTCCGATTTGATTGCCGCGCCTTCTTGGGATAACTCTTTTGAATGGGGAGGCATTGAACCCGGGAGTATACCACCGATGTCCGCTGTTTATTCCAGTTAGCGATCTTCTAAGTACGGAGAATGCTAACTTAGATCTCGGATGTAAATTGGAACTTGACTAACCATGATGAGCTCTAGATGCAACATAAAATATGATCTTGTTGCCATTGAAAGCTGGTGTAATCACCGTGATGTCGGGTAGATGAGTTCCGCCGAATTCAGGATGGTTGCTGACTATAACATCGCCTGGCTTGAGTTTTCCGGACCAAATTTTGGACTGCGTTCTGACACAAGTTGACATGCTACCGAGATGAACCGGTAGATGCGGCGCATTTGCCACAAGCCCACCATCGGAATCGAACAAAGCGCACGAGTAATCTAATCTTTCCTTAACATTTGTGCTAACGCTCGTTTTCTGAAGTGCACTTCCCATTTGCTCCGCAATTGCCATGAAACGGTGTCCAAATATGCTAAGCATGACAGGGTCAACTGTGCTGACGCTCACATTCGTATCCCGTAATTCAGAAGTACCGATATTGATAACAACGTGGGTTTCGATGATCAGGGCTGTTGCTCCGGGCGTTATTACCAGAGTTTGCGTCCCATCAGCAAGAATTGCCGGTCCATGAATGCGGTCATTGACGTTCAAAGCTTCTAATTTATAGATCGGTGTTCTCCGACGCCCACCCTCAAAGTATACATGAGAAGCACCAAATTCTTTTGCCTTCCCTATATCCTGAGGCTTGGCTTCGTCTAGTTGCTGATCGACAGTCTTGCCTAAATCGTCAAAACTCTTGCCGATTGCCCGAACACGAACGTCGTCTACAATAATATCACGGTCAGGTAGAGTGAATCCAAATTCTTGTTCGTGTTGCTGGACGAACTCTTTGCCAAACGCCCAATCGCAGCTGGTATCAGCCACGCCGGCAGCTTTCTGCGATATGGGATTGACTATCATTAACGCAGACTCGGTTCCTCGATATCTCATGTTCAAATATTCCTCAAATATGATAGACTTGTCTTCGAATCCCTGGTCATGTAGCCGTTCCCGAGCTCGCTCCTTCAACATGTTCATTTTTCGTTTCAGCTCCGTTATGGTACTTCCATCCTCAGACCACACTTTGGATTCAGGAACCTGACTTTCGTCCACCACGTCTGCAAGGGCCATACCATATGCGGATAGGACTGAGGAATAGCGGTGGACCAAAATCTGCTTAATTCCAAGTTTTTCAGCAATTGCCACCGCATGCTGGCCACCTGCACCACCAAAAGTTGCCAACCTATGTTTCGAGGTGTCATGTCCTTTGGCCTCGGTTAAGGAACGGATGGGTCTTGTCATTGATTCATTCGCTATTTGAATAAATCCATACGCGACTTCATCTGGATTCATTTTTTGACCTTTAGGTAATTCTTTATTTATCGTAGCTGTCAGTTCTTCGAATAATCGTGCGCTTGCATGTTCATCCAAGCCTTCATTTTCTCTCAGGCCGAATATTTTAGGAAAGAAATCTGGCAACAATCTCCCCAAAAACAAATTGGCGTCTGTGACAGTTAGAGGCCCACCTTTGCGATAACATGCAGGGCCAGGATGTGCGCCAGCGGATTCGGGTCCTACCACGAACAGACCATTTCTATAAAACAGGCGTGACCCTCCACCAGCAGCGACAGTATTAATATCGAGCTGGGGGCTTTGTATCGTGACACCTGCGGTTGTAGTTTCGAAAACATGCTCGTAACGACCGGAGCCATATCGGCTAACATCAGTGCTAGTACCCCCCATATCGAACCCAATTACGGGTATATCTGTCCTTGGGTCATAAGAAGTAAGCGCATAGCCAACCACTCCGCCGGCTGGACCTGAAAGAATCGCACGTAAGCCAGAAAAGTTGTCGATATCCACTAGGCCGCCGTCTGATTGCATAAATTCACATCGCGCTCCTTTAGAGCCATGGTTCTTTGTGAGGCTGCTCGTACCAAGTCCACCTTCAAACCCAGACTGAAACCCTGAAATGTACTTGCGGATAGTAGGTGTTAGGTAAGCATCGGCACAAGCTGAAGTTGCCCGAGGCACCAATTTGATCATAGGCATGAGCTCATGACTCAAGCTAATATGATCGAAACCAATTTGTCTTGCAAGCCTTCCAATCATTGCCTCATGGTCCGAAAAGGTATATCCATGCATGAGACAGACAGCAATACTTCGGAATCCCTCCTGGTAAAGCGTCTGAAGCTGGGTCTTTACGGTGTTTTCGGACGGTCGCCGTAGTATTCGGACGGCCTCTGACGACAAACCACGCACAATTTCTGCATTTGGGGGTGACTGATCTCGCGGGGATGTTGATGTGCTGCGCTGAGTCGGGTCTTCTGTATAGTCCTCCAGCGTGACTCGCTCGTCCACCTCGATGACCTTTTCGTATAGGACGTCCGGTCGATGAATAGCCAGATCAAATATCTTAGGGCGAGATTGGTTGCCAATTTCCAGGCAATCTTTGAATCCTTTAGTCACCACTAGGGCCATTCGCTCTCCTTTCCTTTCTAGTAAGGCATTCGTGGCCACTGTAGTTCCCATACGAATGCTCTCTATCTTTGAAGTATCCAATGGCTCCCCACGAGGAATTTGGCGACCTTCAAAGATGGAGAGAAGCCGACGTATGCCTTCCAAAGGCGCATCATGATAATTAGTTGGGTCTTCGGACAGTAGCTTGATAATAACGTCATCTTCCGGCTTCCCGGTGCCAGGGTTGCCTACGCAGTCTGTGAAAGTACCACCACGCTGCATTAATAACAGTCAGCAAGTTCAGCCCAATGACAGAAGAAGGGCATACACACGTCAATTGAGATCCGGATGCCACGCCCCTGTACTGGAGCAACCATTGCGTAGACGGAAGGTTATATTGTCAAATATTTCCTTTGGTCTGGATGGAGAATAGGACAATCCCATTCAAAATTATAGAAAACTAGAAAATGGACAGATATCGTTATTTCCGCGCGCAACAAAATAGGCCGCGTGGGTTTGTTTTTATATTATGTAGGGCATCTGTGGTTGCCCGAACACACCAGAGTGGGGGCGGGGCTTGATGCCAGGGGCTGGGTACCCAGTCGCAATATGCGCTCACTATCTGTATTGAAATAAAAACTCTGTACTCGTACTCCGTATCCTAACCCCCACTGTAGATGAACGTCGTTTTGAGCTGTCGAGGTTATGCACGTCCGACGTCATCTGAACTCGGCCTTCCAGTTGTCGCCGGCTGACATCATCAGGGGTCGACATCACGTGTCTGTTTCTTGCACGCACTACGCGGTGTTCCATGTGTGGGAGCCATGGCTTCCTATTACGGACTAGCGCCCCGTACGCGCACATATAGCCACTAGATAGCCACACCAATACAACCACTCAGACGTCCAACACCATGTAACAACAACAAACAACATACACTACACGCTTATCATCATATTTAACGTCCAACACATCGCTTCCTTACACTTACGCTTCCAGTTATCTGCACATCTTCACTATATCGAGTTAAGTACGCAAATCGAGATCTGTGCTCCGACAATAACGCAATTGCTCGCCTTGTCGAGGCCTGCGAAAACTTCACTTGCTAGATTCATCAAAAACGCGTCTTAGGAGCTACACCCCCAATATGCCTCGACCGCCTGCCAAACGTGGACGTCGCCCAAAAGGCGCAAAGGCCCCAGAAATGGCGGCGGCGGCGGCATGCCCCAGCACACCGCCCGACGATAATTATTTTGCGGTGGTAATTATACGAAAGTCGAAACAAGTGCAAGGTCTCGAAAAACAGGAGGGTTGTACCGAGAAGATACCTAGTAGTGAGGGTCACAGAAAATATTCCGGTGGGCCACTATACGTTCAGGGAGGTGAATCGGGGGTCAATAAATATGGTGATCCAAAGGTAGCAAACCATCAAGCACAGACCCCTGTTTCAAAAAATCAACATGGCGTCAGCGATTTACCATCCCGAATTGATGCTACATCTTCCGCTACAGGAAATGTGCTACTTTCCAACATTCCCAACAAAGGGGACGCTAGTTCCAGAGTACAAAAGGCCGGAACTCCGGCTTTTGAAAGCTTGATGCTGAGTAATTTTAGACGGCGGCCCAGACAACCCAGTATCCTCCATATGATGCAAGGAGATCAATCCTCCGAACTTGATGACGATGACTTACTTGGCAGTTTCGACCCAGACGATGAATCAACTCCCCTAAAATTTTCCAACCGCAAAAACACGCCTCGGGAGCCTTTGTCGACCCCTTCTTCCACGTCGCGTAATTTGCCGACTACTAGCGTAATGAAAGGGAATTTACACCCTGAAGTTCAGGTTCAGGATTCTCGATGTCCCGATCCACCTGAACTTACGATTGCAACCGATGAAAATGGCGAGAATGGTGCCTCTGAAGATGATTTGCTACCCCCTCCAAGAGGAGCGCAGTCTCCAGAGCTGTCCGAGATGTTAAGCCATACAATGTTGCCACCGGAGAGCAGTCCAGTCTCTAGTGTCGAGAAACAACCAATGGATGTTGCGCATGGTGAGCTGTCAGAAAATGTAAATTCTCCTCCTAGAAGACGAAAGGCTACAGAAAAACATCCTCCCACAGTTTGTAAATCCAAGGTTTCTACTGCGACTCTGAGAGAAAATCTGCTTCCCCAACGACGACATAGACACCGAGGAGCAAACTATGGCAAGAAGCCCACTCCAGATGACATTGAGAGTGAACACCTTCCCAGTGACTATTCCAGCACATTTGAGGCCGATCAAGACGAGCTGAGTTACTCAACGTTAAGGCACTCCAAAAGGCGAAAGCATCTGGCAGGAACAGCGGGAGCTAGAAAGGGCACGGGAAACAAAAAGCGAGTGGATAGAGATGGCAATACCAAAAGCAGACGACGGAAACCGGCGATCAAGTCATCTAATTTTCAGCCTTCTACAAATTTGCAATTACCAGGCTCCAAGAAGGGTGGGGGGATAGGTATATTCTCGTGCGAAAGAGATGCGGAACTTGCTGACAAAGAGAACCGATCAATCCATACGGCGTCCGCTCCACCAGAACTCGAGGAGCCGCTTTCCGTTGCGGATAATTTACCGCCAGGCTCACAACGTGTTTTCCTAAGCGAAGAACTCATGCAACAAACACGCAAGTTCGCCGAAATTAGCCACTGGCAGCTAGACTTTGAAGATGCCACAGTGATATCGTGTCAAAGTAGCCCATTTCGATGAAGATTATATTTTCCTGGTTAGAATTTATGTATATATAGGAAAGCCTGTCTACCATATTATCCTTGAGATGGAAAAAAATGTTGAACTTGTGTGGTTGATGCGCTTTGCGTCGACTCCACAACGTTCTGATCATGAAGCACCTTCAAGCGCGTTAATCAGTGTCTAACCGGGTTTAGACGGAATGGTGCTTTGCTTATTCAGCACGTGAATCCCCTCATATTGTAACACCCCGCTCTCAGAGCGTATAATTAAAAATGCATATTCGCGCTGTTGTTCTCTTTTGCAATTGATAAGTAGCTCAGCTGGTTTTGGGTACCTCCCCAAAAAAATAGTAAAATGAATGCTTCTGTCGATAAGATCCTGGCAGGCAAATACCCTGCCAAGGACCATGCAAAACGTGTTGCGGCCCGCGTTCGGGAACTTGGCCATGGGGAAGCTGGAATCTTTTATTTAGAAGGCCAGAAAACCCAGATGATTGAGGACAATGATGGACCAATGCCATTCCGGTAAGTTAATTTGAAGTTTTGGATTTTCTTTTGCGATGAATCCGTTTCTAATCTACCACAGCCAGCGACGCAACTTCTTCTACTTATCAGGCTGCCCTCTTCCTGATTCATATCTCACATATAACATTGAAAAGGATCATCTGACGCTCTTTATCCCTCCCATTGACGAGGATTCGGTCATCTGGTCAGGTCTTCCACTTTCGCCTGATGAGGCGATGGAGTTATACGACGTAGACGCTGTCCTCTCAACTCCCGATGTGAATGCTAGCTTGGCGCATTACTGCTCGACAAAGGGGGGCAAAAAGGTCTTCGCAATATCTAACCAAGTTTCTCCTCATATAACCTTTTTACCGTTTCAAGAGATTGACTTTGATGTTTTGAAACGAGTTGCTGAGGAGTGCCGGGTTGTTAAAGATTCCTACGAGATTGCGCTTGTCCGTCGGGCGAATGAAATATCCACCAAAGCACATTTGGCGGTTTTCGAGGCAGCTAAATCTGCCACGAACGAACGAGAGTTGGAGGCCACTTTCATTGCCACTTGCATGTCCTATGGCAGTAGAGAGCAATCGTATCATCCAATCTTTGCTAGCGGGGTAAATGCAGCAACATTGCATTACCAGAAAAATGACGAAGACTTACTTGACAAAGTCACTGGAGAAAGGAAGTTGAATATATTAGTCGATGCTGGAGGAGAATACCGCAACTACTGCGCTGATATCACACGAGTTGCCCCTCTTTCGGGAAAGTTTTCCGCGGAATCCCGACAGATATATGATATTGTGCTAGAAATGCAGATGACCTGTTTGGCGATGATTAAAGCGGGCGTGATGTGGGAAGATGTGCATTCAAATTCCCACCGTGTAGCCATCCGTGGGCTACTCAACCTTGGTATACTGCGTGGTACGGAGCCAGAGCTGTTTGACAAAGGGATCAGCGTTGCCTTCTTCCCTCACGGCTTAGGACATTACCTTGGTATGGACACCCATGATACTGGAGGCAATCCAAACTACGAGGATACGGACCCAAAATTCAAATACCTACGTTTAAGAGGTGTTTTAGCATGTGGTAGTATTGTGACTGTTGAGCCAGGGGTAAGTTATAGAGTTATATACCACTCCAATTGGAGCAATAAAGTTCTTTTGTCCCTTTGGCTAGCGCTCTAATGGCTAATACATACTTAATAGATCTACTTTTGTCGTTTCATCATCGACCCTTACCTTGCTTCTCCGGATTTGGCTAAGTATATAGATGCCAGCGTCCTCGGGCGATATTGGAGTGTAGGGGGCGTACGCATTGAAGACAATGTCGTCGTCACACAAAATGGCTACGATAATCTGACAACGACTCCGAAAAACCCAGAAGAGATCGAGAAACTCGCTGCTGGGTCATAGTAGCTCTCGCCAAATTTTGTCGTAATTTATTGGGGTATCCTTCCTTATATTTACAAAGTTATCTCAGAATTCTAACTAAAATTTCATGAATTAAATTGAAAAGTATTCAAGTGCAGAATTCGAGCCAGCATCTAGATCTATCTATTGGATCACAGCCTTTAAAGCTTGAAGCATTAAAGCAAAAATAAATCCTCTTGCCACAGACGCAACCTGAAGAGAATCAAAAACATGTCCCAAGGCCTCCGCGGTTGCAGCGTTACCCATGATACTTGTTAGAGCCTGCGGCATGCCTCTTGTCACGAGCAGCTTTCTTGCCTTGATTCGAAGCTCTTTCTCTTCATCACAAGTCAAGGCGGGAGGCCACAATTTGAGCTCATCTTCGGTTGGCAGTACATTTTGTCGCAGGACAGTGATATGGGCCGCCAGGGCATCATCAGAGGCATTAGATTCAATAATTGATTCTTGGACAAGTAGACGAATAGCCTCAATGTTTGGATTCCCGGGCCGGAGCAAAAATGACTTCGCCGCGTTCAACAACTTTTTTCTAATGCCCCAGGCAGAAGACAAAGCATACAGTTCGTTAATGACAGCAAACAGAAGCTCCACCGCCACACCGGTCTCCTCCTCAGAAAGAGGTAAACCCTTCGCTTCGTTTAAGTAATGATTGAACGGCGATTTCGGAGATTCGATATCCGGCTCAGGTTGAACAGCCCCATAGCCCTCGGCGTGGGATCCTTGTCCAGGCAGGAGAGGTGATACTCTCTTGGTTTCGTGCAAGTGTATTTTGCTGGCGATGGGTTCATTTTCTTGATTATCACTAATCTGTTCAGTAGCAAGAGAACGGGATATCTGACCCGCGACAGGTCTTTTGAAAGCTGAGTTTTCCTCCTGGTTGTGTGTAGCTTGAGCCACGGATTTCTCAGACACATTTTCACTAGAGCCGGGCTCAGGACAAACGTAGTCTTCTGTGTCTGAATGCTGAGGGGATTTAGCATTCTCCGTCTTATGAACGTTTTGACTGACTTCCAGTTTACTTAAGAACTCAGCAGGCGGCATTCCCGGTTTTGGATCTATCTTTTCCCTAGGGGCCAAGTCGACTGAACGTTTCCCAATGTTGCTACTAGCTCCAAACACTCCAGTGACACCTTCAAGGACAGCTTTACCACCTCCAGCTACACCTTTAGGAGCATTGCTCAGAACTTCCAGTACCCCTTTGCCCATATTTTCAAACACCGCCTGGTTCGGAAAAGAAAATCCGGCTTTCCCAGTCCCGCTTGGGGATGACTGTGCATCCCTTTGTTGTTTTTCTAAAAATCTTTTCATAGCCTCACATCCAGCGAGGCGTTCGAAGCCTAGGGCATGTTGAAGGTAGCGTTCAAGGCTTTGCTGTAGGTCTGGCTTGTACTGACCTCTCCAAGTCGGCAGTTCTTTGTGCTGTTCTACAAAATCAGAGACTCCAGAAACGACCGAAATTCGTCGTAAAACTTCATGAAGAACTTCAAAGTCAGAATACTTCCTCGCAATGACCCATCCTGGATGACGCGAACTAGCGGGTTCAATTTGTAACAAGTAGTCATCTGTGGGTTTCACACGCATTCTCCCCTTGTCGTTGGCGAAGCTGTCGTCAAAAATTGATACAGAAGCACCGAGAAGGATCATCTGAATTGAATCTAGTAAATGAAAATTAGTTTCCTGTAACTCTAGGGTAGGAATAATTCCAGTAAGGGTATTCAGCAGTAGCAGCTTTCTTTCCTACCTTCCTGTTTCAATCGGAATTCATTTATTGTTTTTCGGGTATCACCGTGTTCATTCGAACTTCTCGACGCCCCGGACCTTGCGATGACATTACTATTCCAATTGCCATGACCCCGTGAAGCAGTCACTTCCAGCTCAGAAGGTTTGGAGGATATGCAATCCATACTGGCGTCACCATCGTCCTCACTTCCAGACGTCGGTAATTGTTCGTTATTCCTTCTAGTACCATCAACAGCAATCATGGCACTAAGCCGCTTCGCTTCTCTCACCGCCTCTTCCATCTCAATTTGCGCCTTGTTCAACCCATGGTTTTCCTGGCAGGTTCGCGAACTTCCAAAGACAATCTCCTTGTTCATAGAATTTTCAGGTATATTGCTATTATCAGCCAGAGAACGGCCGCCGGTGAACGCCTGCAACTGATCCCGTCGGGCTCGGTCAACCCCTATATCAATTGCATTCATCAATTCTGGCTCCCCTTCCTCTAGGAGCTGCACAATCCAGCCATTGATCCATTCTGGCTTTGAACAATTGTCGATAATGCTTTCAAGGATGACACCTGCAAATATTTCTTGAAGGAAAATTTTTGCTGGTTCACACTTGTATAAACTGGGCTCAAGAAACGTTTGTAGAATGTCAGATGCAACAAGTCTGAGTTTTGCCCGTTGTTGATTGATTGACAAAACATTCGCTAAATTACTTTCAGGGTATTTACTAAGGTACGAAGAAATTGCATCTGTTGTAGAGATTGAGGCGGTGGAAAGGGATTCCAACGCGGAGGATAGTTCATTTAAGAATACGACGACGATAGACGACGCGTTGGTGACAAAATGAAGGAAAATATCGGCCGGCCTCTTTCGTGAGAGGTGGGAAGATATAGAAATTATAAATTGGGTAATGCTCGAACGGCAGGACTGTGGGAACATCTGTTCGGATGGCAGAATAGGCTCATACCACCACCTATGACATCTTGGTTAGTCTGGGAAGATTCGGAATGGTGATGCGCACTTACCGGACGTAATCTCGAATGATGGCATCAGTCAGCGAATTCAGTGCTGCTGCAGTAGCTGGCTGGAAATCGGAATAATCCAACCTGGTTGTTGAAATGTCTGTAGGGTTTGTTTGCTTGTTCGTTTTATCAGTAATCCTTGATTCCTTCCAGCTCAGAAGCCTATTGGTTACTTCAATACCCAACTCCCTCCTCCTTATGGAGAGGTTCGCTTTGACAGATTCATCCCCACTCTCTTTGTATACCTCCCATGATGCATGAAGCCCGATCCCAGCGAGTACCCCAAATAGCACCAGGCCAAGTCTTCCAAGAAACACATATGCAGTGGCAAGAACGACTCCACCCAAAGCAGTCAAAGTGAAGTGGTCAGCCGACGAGAGAAATTGCAAGCATTGATCAAGCAGAGGGCGTTGTACGCCAACGGAATGGAAATTACTCGTGTCCTCAACTACACACTGCGCAGTATCTCTGCGACCCGACGGAATGGAACCACCAAAGGATGTTGAGGTCGAGCCGTCCTTCGTATCTTTGAGTTGAGCCTCGTCCATCATCCCAAGGGATTTGCAAACGGCATGAGACTGCTCATTGCATTATTGTTTACTCCTTATGATAGTGAATGGTCATGGGCGAAATGAACAGCTAGGTCTAAAAACTACGGGTTGAACCATAGTCCGTGGTGGGCAAGGTTACGTACTGGACTGTACAGTACCTACGAAACTACCCGATACCGTACGATACCAATTTCCAGCACCTGTGACGCGTCCCACGTTCTTGCTTGCTTCGTCTCATAAACTTCTCCCCACCATTAATAAAATTACAACCTTGCTTTAACTACAAGGTCTTGGTGCCCGCGATACTAAGTGGTCGAGCTGCTTCCAAATAGCGTACCTCATTCATGGTTTTCCTGTTATTTAATTCACTTCGACTAGCGAGACGCAGCCAGGCAAAGCTCCCAAGATGCCACCCACTTTCGTCTTCGGGCCTGCATATATCACGGGCTGATCCTATGATATCATCCAGATTCCCTATTGGGTTTTCAGCGTCTCTTCACACGGCACTATTTTTCCCTGGTTTGTACTCCGCCCCTTCTCCGTTACTAATGCTGAGTCTCGATAGGCCATGGGGTTCAACGCGTAGGAATGACTATCCCGTGGCTGGAAGCTTTTCCATCGACAGTGAAGCCCTTCCTGGAAGAGATGGATAGCTCTCTTAACGTGCCTCTCTCGACGATTATCTCGCACGGCCCAAACTCGAATCTTAACATGACAGAGAATTCCCAACCAGCAATCATGGCGATGTCGATATTGATCCTTCGGGTTCTGCATGAGCATTTTGGCTTCGACACAAAAGCGCGGATCGATGTAACATTGGGCCATAGCCTGGGAGAGTATGCTGCTTTGGTAGCAGGAGGCTATTTGAAATTCGAACCGGCCCTCAAGATGGTTCGGCGCAGAGCAGAGATAATGGCTCAATGCACCGCTGATGCGAGAAAACTTACCGGGGAAACTTATGGGATGGTAGCTCTCGTCTGCGAAACTGACCGGTTGGCCGACTTAATAACCACGATTCACGAATTTTTGGATCACAGCAACCAGGGACCAAACGACGATCTCAGCTACGAAATAGGGCCAATACAACATGTTTCGATTGCCAACATCAACTCCAAGAATCAAATTGTGCTGAGCGGTAGCATTGAGCGGATAAAACATCTGTTGATACAGCTTCGTCAGTTTTCTGGACATGATCCAAGGGCTGTCCGGCTAAGAAGTGAGAGCCCCTTCCATAGCCCTGTTATGAAACCAGCAGCGGATTACATGCGACAGGCTCTTGAGCATGTAGATATCCAGTTTTCCACTTCGATACCGTGCATTTCAAATGTGTCCGGCATTCCCTTCCAGTCAAAAGAAGACCTCAAAGACCTTCTTTCAAGGCAGTGTGTTGAGACCGTGAGGTGGTGGGATAGCATAAGATACCTGGACCAGGAACGCGCGGTGAAGCGGTGGATTGGTATAGGTCCTGGAAAAGTCGGACGAAATCTTGTGGGAAAAGAAGTTGGAAAGGTTTCTGCTCGAGGTGGAGGAGTGTGGGCTGTCTGTGACCCCCGAGAAATTGAACAGCTACTTAGTGATTTAAACAAAAGTGAAGAAAATAGTATACTCTAGATTATCATCATTAGTGTTATTATTACAGACCACAGTTGTAGAGTGAGCTTGCTTTGACTGGAAATTGTGATAAACACTAGCTATTACTTTGCTTCTCTTGCTTTGCTACAGAGAGTTTACCAGAAGTTTTGATTAACGCTAGTCATTATTTAAAACGCCACAAACATTGGGCTGAATTATACTCCGTACACTGAAATTAATACTGATTATTCTGACTCTACGGAGGCGTGGAACAAAAGTCCTTGCGCATGCTAGTATTGTAATATGTTTTTGAAATACATTCAATCTCATCAAAGTTAGTAAGAGAAATATGTATTTATTTAAATATTTTCCATGCTTCGCTATATTCATGCTCTATACTTCAATACTTTATAGATTCTCTATATAATCTTCTCCATCTTCTCTATATTCTCTATATTATATTCATCATCTTTATCTAGCGGCGGAAGATCTTTTCTCACTGATAAATGATCTTTTACTCACTGACCTCGCCAGCTGTGCGTATCCTCATTCTCTCTGTCTTCTTTATATTCATTGTCATCTTCTAACTCTATGATCTCTTGAATATGATGAGGAATTCGCTCTATTTAATGCTAAATCTGCTCCTGCAGTAGATCATTTCAAGTCTTATATCATGCCTCTTTCACAGTCTTTTAATCATGAGGTACGCTTTGAGAGATTGTACATCATTTCATTCACATTCAAGCTGACTTAATCATATTTAAATCAGATAAATTTAGTAATCAAAGTATCTTTGTAACATTGTCACAGCCTCGAGGGCCGTGCCAGGCTCCCGCGGAGGCGTCTCTCTATTCCTCAGTTTCTATAATGTTATCTATCTTGAGAATGCATCTACAAGTTAAGAATATAAGATGATCATTATATGATCATGTAATCACATCTGCATAATGACATTAAAGAGAGATTAAGACAGTGTTTTACTTTTATAAATTAATTAATTGATTTATACAGTGTTGCAAAGCTCTGAAGCTTTAAAAGAAGATTTTATATAATTAATTAATAAATTCTTTATTATAAAGAGTAATGATTTATTTCTTAATATATTTAAATTATTGAAATATATGTATAAACTTTTTATATATTTATAAGTATTCTTGATTTTATAGTATCTTTTCTACATTGTAGACATCTTGTTCTTCTCATTCAGCAGTTAGTCAAGCTCACTTTATAACTTTTTATATTATATTTATATAACATTATTATTAAAAGCAATCATTGTAATGCTGTTATATTATAATTTAAATTATTTAATCTGACTATCTGTTAAATTAACTTAAATGTAATTATATCTTGTTAAAAAAAAATATTTAAATCTTAACTTAACGCTGAGCTGTTACAGACTTAATGTTTTAATATTAATTCTTCTACATTTTCTAAAGATTAAAATACATCTTTAATCTTTAAAGAACACAATTCTAATCTCTTTAAAATCTCAAAGTCTTTGACTTAAGTAAATGTTATAACATAAAAGAATTTATTATTATATTATTATCATCATCTTTTTATAGTTACATTTATAATAATGAAAAGAAAATAAAAGTTAAAAATTTATAATGCTATAAGAGTGTAAGGGGCCTACGCCGAGTATTACGGCATGCTTATAGGTTTTAATATACAAAGTAGAAAACGTTAAGAAAAGGGAAGAAAGAAAAAGAAAAGGAATAACAGTGCTAGCACATTCTTATGTGAGCGGAGCAGAAGAACGGCTTGCTGGGGGCCTAGCGTACGAATCAGAGTCTAGAAGCTATGAAGCTTCCATGAGCTCTGATTGACCGAAATCATTTGACGGCCTGAGGCTGTCAAATCCTGATTGGCTGCATCATGTGTATAAGTTAGAACAGAAAATCATGAAGCTCCCGTGAGCGGAATGATCTGCTATTAACATGGGCGTAGTCTGTTACATTAGCTCTCTCTTACATCTAGACTTAAGATTGCAGAGATGAGGTCATGAACAAGCGTCTTTCATCAGTTGAAAACTGTTATCTTAAACAATGCTAAATCTATAATTTATAACAAGTAATCATAGTCTATTCATTTCATGAAATATTATTGATTACATTTACAGAACCGTTCATTTAATATCTTCTCAATCTTTCATTCAAGCTTGTTATTCTTCTTTATAATACTTAATAACTGTCAATCAAAGATCATTTAAAAAAAGAACAGATCAATGACTGTACAGTGTAAAAGATTTATATAAAAAACATTATAAGTGTCAGACAGTATGTTTAAGTGATAGTTATAACTGTTTAAAACTTTTAAGACTTTGTATTTAGTGTATTAATAATCTAGTGTATGTGACAGACATGTGATTTGAATGTTCTTAAGACTGAGTCACACTAGATCATTAACTTTATAACACTTAACAAGATCTTTTTATACATTAGTCTGATTCTTCTGATTCTGTTTAACACTTATCATCAAAGCTTTTGCTTAATTATAAATATCTTAAAGTTTCATTACTATGTTGTTAATAACTTTTATAAAATTATATAAATTTATTAAAATCTGCATAAGCTTTTGAAGATCTAGTACTTTTAAATTATATTTATATATAAAAAAGAATGAGTTTATGTTAATAAAGACTGCATTTCAGTCATTGATTACAACTTTTATATAAAAAAATAAATTATGTTAATTATTTTATAAATAATTACAGAACTTACAGAGTGTGACGTGACGGCGCCGCAGCGGTTGCTTCTATCAGTGACGTCACGTAGAGATGGTGTAGAAAGCCGTAGAGTGGGCTTGGCTAACTGTCGAACGAGAAGAACGAGATGCCTACGGCGTAGAGGAGATACTACAGAATCAAGAGTACTTATGAATGTATAAGAAGTTATATGTGTATTTTAGTAACTCAGGTATATTAAAAAACAAATCGTTGCTCTTTATAATGAAGAGCTCATTAACTAGCTATATAAAACTTTCTTTAAAGCTCTGAGACTCTGTAAACATTGTATGAATCAATTAATTAATCTATAATAATAAAACAGTGTCTTGACTTCTTCTCAGTGTCATTGTGCAGATGTAATCACATGATTATATAATAATTATCTTATATTCTTAGTCTGTAGATACATTCTTAAGATAGATGACATTATAGAGACTGCAAGAAATGAAAGGTGTCTTTATAAGAATTTAACATGATTTTCAAGATCATGACAGTGTCTTTTCTCTTAGATCATTGTTTTAATAATCTTAGAACCACTGCATTGAGTGTATTACATATTTATTATATTTAATGATTACAGAACAATCATATGTGAATATATCTGTAGATTGTTATTATAATAAAAAAATTAAGAGAGTAAACACTTTATTCAAAGACTTTGTTGACTGTTATTTTCTTTTCTTTAATTAATTATTTTTGCAAGCTTGTTTGATGAGTAGAACTTTTATATAAATTGTTAAAAATGATTAAATGATTAATCAGAAAGCATAGTCTCTGTTTCTTAACTATTTTTAATTTTAATATATAAATTTCTAGAAAAACAGTGTAAAGAATCAGAATATTAATAAATAGAATAAAAAAATCAATAAATCTGTTCTCTTCTGTTTGTTGTTACTTTTTTCTTTCTCTCTTTCTTATTATCAATAAATAAACATTTTAACAGAAGTGAAATATTATTTCTATAAAAGAGAGAGAATTAATTATTATTAATAATGTTTTTTAAATGTTTTTTTTATAAAACAGCTGCTGTCTCTGCTGTAGTTAAAAAGATTAAGTTTATAAAGCAGAAGCAGAACTGTAAGATGTCTGCTCTTTTTATGTCTATATTTAAAATAAAAACAATGACTGCTTGTGTTGTCACTTCTTTTATTATCTTAATGTTACTCTTCTTTAAATCTTTAAAGAGAGAGTTTTTACATCTTCTCTTCTTTTAATAATCAGTTATAATCAAGCATGAAAGCTTTAAGAATGAACTGTATAAAGAATTTTCTTTCATGTTGACTTTTAAGAACTTTTTAATAAGATTTTTAAGACACTCTTTATTATCTTTGTTAAAGAACTTGTTTAAATCAAAGTAAATGACTATTAATAGCTCAGTCTGTAAAAATTAGTCTTAGAGTGATCTGAAGCTGAGAACATAAGAATTCATGATTCTGACTTCTTCTTTAACAGAGATGATTGTAAAAAGAATTAAAAAAAATCTGCTTGTTTTATGTTTAATTAACATTATTATCTGTCTCTGTTATATTAAGTAGTTTTAAAATAAAAAAATTTTCTGCAGCTGTTTCACTGTTAATTTACACTATTTTCATTATATAAAAAACAATGACAAGTGTCTTTCTATAAATCTTTTAACTTTTTAAATTTTATGTTAATGTTGATTAGAATAGATGTTTGCACTGTATAGAACAGAGCTTTTTACTCTTTAAATCTTAACAGATTCTGTTAAGATAGAAAAGAGCTTTCTAATCAAGTTAAAGAAGAAAGAAAAAAAATAAGTCTCTGTGATTAAAAAGACTGTTAAATTAACTACTTTTAAAAAAAGATCAGTCAGCACTGTTGTTAAAGACACTTTAAAAACAGAGTGATTGTTAAAGAAAATTTTACTTTAATTAAAGCAATTGATTAAAGTTGTTTGTTAAATAATGAGTTTAAATCTTCTTTTAACAGTGTTATATCACTGATCAGTTGTAGACAGATTAATCTGTTTCTTTATTATCTAAAGTAAAGAAGAAGTTTAATAAGAATGAGATAATAAAGAAGTGAGATCTTTAAACAGTTTTATGTTTTTGTAGACTTTGACTCTGAGTTTTTAAATTTTGACAGACTTTGACTCTGTATTAATACATTTTCTTTATCTCTCAGACAGTTTAATAAAACATTTTTTATTTTTATTTAATAATTGTCTACACTTGTGTAATCTTATTAAACTTTTTAAAATCTTAAGAACAAAATAGAAGAAGAGTGTTACATCTTTCTCAAACGCTTATATATTATTATAAAATCATCTTTTAAAAAACTCTGTAAGAAAAAAGAAGTTGTTCAGTGATGTGTCTTTTTATGTTTAAAATATATAACAGAACAGTTTTTATTTACTGTTTTATATCTGTCTATCTCTTTATCAGCATTTTTTAAATAATAAAAAGATTTTTATAAGTTTTTTAATAATGAATAATCTTTTTATTTAACAAGATATTAAATCTTGTTATAGTAAACTCATTTATTTAATATCTTCTCTACAAGATATTCTGTTTTCTCTTTTATCTTGACATCTTCAGATCATGACAGCTTTTTATTAAGACATTGTCTATATAACTTAAGATAGAAAACATGAAATACAGAATAAATAGATTTAAACTTAAAGATTAGTTTTAATTTATATGTCTACTTTTCTATGATTTATATGATTAAAAAGAATTTAAATCATTAATTACTTAACTTCTTACATAATCTTATTGTTTTAATATTTTTCACTGAAAGCAATACTTAATCTTCTATTAAAAACATTATTAATAAATGTTTATGATTGTAGTATTCTGTTTGTCTTTGTTAAATGTAGCGGATGCTCTCTTCTGTCTTCTTATAAACTTTATTTAAGCTTCTTAATCTTATTGTTACTTAAGACACTGAAAAATACTCTTTATTCTCTTTATCTCTTACTTTTCTACTGCTTGTTTTTCTCTTAAAGACATTGTCTATAATGTCTTTAAAAAGTGTTAAATTGTATTTAAAATATGTAAAGAATAAAGACATGTTTATCATAGTGTTTTTTATATTATTATAAACAAATTAAGCAGTGAATAGATGAGACAGTCAATTGTTTTAATAATAAAAACAGAAGACATGTAGATAATTCTCTATTGTTTAATTCTGTCTTTCTGTCTGATCATTTGTCTGAGAATGAAAAGCAGTGCTAAGAAAATGTCTTATTATCACGGCCTCGAGGGTCGTGCCAGACCCTCGCGAGGGCGCCTCCCACTCCCCGCAGCTTCTATGATGTCATTTATCTTGAGAATGCATCTACGGGCTGAGAATACGAGACGATCGCTATGATTGTGTGATCACACCTGCACGATGACGCCGAGAAGGGGCCGAAGCGCCGTCTCACTTTTATAGATTGATTAATTGATTCATACAATGAATGCAGGGCTCCGAAGCTCTGAGAAAAGGTTCTATATAGCTAGTCAGTGAGCCCTTCATTATGAAGAGCAATGATTTATTTTTCAATATACCTGAGTTACTGAAATACACATATAACTTCTTATACATTTATAAGTACTCTTGATTCTGTAGTATCTTCTCTACACTGTAGACATCTCGTTCTTCTCATTCAGCAGTTAGTCAAGCTCATTCTATGACTTCTTACATTATCTTTATGTAATGTCATTAATAAAAGCAATCACTGCAGCGTTGTCATGTTACAATTTAAATTATTCAATCTGACTATCTGTTAAATCAGTTTAAACATAACTATGTCTTGTTAAGAGAAGATATCTGACTCTTAACCCAACGCTGAACTGTCACAGATTCAGTGTCTTAATATTGATTCTTCTACATTCTCTGAAGATCAAGATACATCTTCAATCTTTAAAGAACATAACTTTAATTCTTTTAAAGATTCTGAGGTTTCTGACTCAAGCAGATGTTATGATATAAGAGAATCAACTGTTATGTCATCATTATAATCTCTTTACATTTATATTTATAATAATAAAAAGAAAATCAAAGTCAAAGATCTATAACACTATAAGAGCAAAACTCTGATTAAATATTATAATTTCTATTAAGCTTTTGAACAGAAGTTCTGTCTTAATCTAAATTGTTTTAATACTTATAAAATCTGAATTCTATACACTGTAACTCTTCTTGACAGTATCTCTGTAATTATATAAATGATTAAAGAGAAGAAGTTAGAGTATATTAACACAGCTCTAACTTAGAAGAAGTTTAAGATCTTTCTTTTAAATTAAATTAAAGATTATTATAACTGTAACTTTACAGCGATGACTTGATTTAACAGTCTGTGTTAGAAGAACAATAAATCTTCTTTTAACTTCAATGCAAGATTTAAAGAATATTAAAAAAAGCTCTTAATTAATTAAAAAGAGCTTAAAACTCAGTTTTATTTTGTTAAACTACTTTTTAAGATACAATTACTCAGTCAAGAATGAGAGATAAACAACACTGTAACAGTATTTAAACAGTAAATATTAAACACTTTTATAAAAATCTTAACTTTTTAATTATAATTAAAGAATGAAAAAAGAGAGAGAAGAAAAATCTCTGCTACATCTATGACTAAGAGAGACATTATATAAACACATGCTTTAAAAGTAAAAAGAATAAAAACAAGAACAGCACACTCTTAAAGAATACTCTTTTATTTATTAATATATTAGCTCAAGAAAAAGACGAGAGTTAATAATTTAAACATTTTTAAGTTTATATTACAATAAGTCTTAACATCTTAAAAGATTTATAGAAAGTATAATGTCTTATTAACTTTAGAGTGAATGTTAATTTCATCTCTTATTTCTATACATTGTTTAAAGAATGAAAAAAGATTAAGTCTTTAAACAAAGTCAGATTTCTTAACAGAACAATGTGTCATTGATTTAATATTATACAAATTAAGTACATTGTTACTGACTTAAAGAGAATCTTTTAAAGTAGTAGTCTGTTACTTAATGCTGTTAATATAATAAATAAGAATCTCATTCTTGAACTTCTGTGATTACAGAAGCATAATTTAATTATTAATTAAGTTATTTAAGCATGACAGTATCAGCTCATCAACGCGCAGATGACTATTAAAAATCTTAAAAAGTTTTATAAAAGAAACAAAGAGAAAGATGTAAAGTCATTTTTTTATTTAATAAAGAACATGAAGATAATAGAAGCTGACATGTCAGTGAAGTAATTAATAGCTCTGTTCATGATAAAGAATGAACAAGTTAAACATTTATTAACTGACTATGTCAATGTTTTCTCAGAGATAGAGACATTAAAGTTACTAAATACAGAGATCAGACATGAGATTTGTCTTATTAACAATGTCACAGCGCTGTACAGGCCTCTCTATAATTTCTTAGTAAAAGAGTTAAATGTTCTTTATAAATATCTTAAGAAAATGCAGATAAAGAATTGAATTTAAAGATTCATAAGTTTTATAAAGACTTTTATTTTATTTATATTTAAAAAGAATAAAAGTCTGCATCTCTGTGTTGATTATAAAGAACTTAATAAAATAACAGTAAAGAATTGTTATTCTTTACTGTTGATTGATAAGATGATTAATCAACTCTTAGAAGCTAAAGTCTTCTTTAAGATCAATTTACAGAATGCTTATTATAGAATTTACATTAATAAGAACAATGAATGAAAGACAGTCTTTTACATTAAATATAATAACTTTAAGTATTTTGTTATGTTATTTAAACTGTGCAATGACTGACAATCTTTTAAGTCTATGTTAATAAAACACTGCAAGATCTTGTTAATATCTCATATATAGTATATTTAAATAATATACTAATCTTCTTACAGATGAAAGAGAAACATGACAAGCACGTTTAAGAGGTTTTAAATTAATTATAAAGATATCATTTATATGTTAAAGAGTTTAAATACTTGTTTTTTGTATAGAAACTAAAGTTTTTAGAGTATATTGTTAAAGTTAATAATGTGTTAATGAATAGAAGTTAAGTCTTTATTATTAAAAAATGATCAAAGCTGTGAATGTATTATAATATTTAAATATTTTTTAAAGTTTGTAAACTTCTATTAAAGATTTATCTATGATTATTTAAAAATAACTGTCTTATTAATCAATCTATTAAAGAGCAGTGTTAAGAGAAAGAAACTGAGACTCTTTATTTTTATAAAGAAGACAATAAAGACATTTAAGAAGTTAAAGTAAATATTTACAGACATTACATTGCTTGTTTATTTTAATTTATTATTATCTATACAGTGTAAGACTGACATGTCAAGCAATGATGTCTGTAGAATTCTATCACAGCTAACATTAAAGATCTTTTAACAATAAAAAAACATGAGTGTAATAATCTTTAGAACTAGTATAAAAGATTTGTCAGTGAAAGAAGGCTTCTTTACAGTCTCTGCACAACATTGTAAATGAAGATTAATAACTTTCTTCTCTAAGAAGTTGTCACTTATACAGAGATGATATGACACATACAATCAAGAAATGCTTACAATAATTAAATTCTTTAAGATTTAACAACACTATCTGTAGAACAGTCTATACTCAGTGTAAGTTCTAACAGATCATGCAAATCTGCATTATTTTTTAACTATAAAGAGTTTAATAAAACATTAAGCTAGATGAATGAAGCTGCTATCAGAATATGATTTTTATATTTAATATCATTCAGATCAGCTTAACTCTGTTAATATACTGTTAAGACAGTCAGACTATAAATTAGTCATTAAAAAAGAGAATTTAGTAATTAAACTTTTTTTAACATTGTAGAAAAAGCTGACTGTAGTAAGATAAAGATTTTTTAAACTGTAGAGCAATGTTAAGAAGACAGCTACACATCTTAAAAAAGCAGATTAAAAAACTTTTAAATCTCAGTTAAAGACTAACACTGAAGATCATGATCTTCTCATACTACATCTGTTTATTATTAATGTAGTAAAGAGTAAAATAGTCTACAAGCTTTCAACTCAACAGCTTTTTAAATTTATAAAAGAGTTATAAGAGAGAGATGTCTTTACTCTGATTTAAATTGAGAAGTTAATAAAGAAAGTACTTGAATTAAACTTAATTAAAGAGTCTTTAAAGTATAAAGATGTTGTCATAGAGTCAAGTTGCTGATAATTAAATGATTATAGACTTTTATTGTTAAATAATTTAATCTTTATCTCTTAAAGCAGAGCAGTGTGCTAGAAGCTATTAAGAATTTATTATAATAATTCTTATACTGAGCACTTCAGTATAGAGAAGACTAAAAAGCTTTTAAAACATAAATATGTTTAAGACAGGCTTCAAGTGAATGTTAAAAAATACATTAATACATGTAATGTCTGTCAGAGAATCAAGATGTCATAACATAAGTAATACAGCAAGTTATCATTACTCTTAGTGCTTAAAAAACTATAACAGAATCTCTTAATGAACTTTATTATAGATCTGTTAAAGTCAATGAAAGTAAAAGAACTTGATTCTATTCTTGTTATTGTTAACTACTTCATGAAAATGATTAAATATATCTCTATTATTAAGAAGATTAAGACACCTGAGCTTGCTAATCTGTTCTTAGATGCTATTATTAGAGATTACAGATCTCTAAAGTTAATAGTTACAAATCATGGATTTCTCTTTATAAGTAAATACTGATCAACATTCTGTTATCATCTTATAATAAAACATCTTCTTAACACTGCTTTTCATTCTTAGACAGATGATCAGATAGAAAGACAGAATTAAACAATAGAGAATTATCTACATGTCTTCTGCTCTTATCATTAAAACAATTGATTGTCTTATCTATTTACTGTTTAATTTGTCTATAATAACATGAAGAACGCTATGACAAAGATGTCTTTATTCTTTACATATTTTAAATACAATTTAACACTCTTTAAAGATGTTGTGAATGATGCTTTTAAGAGAAAGACAAGTAGTAGAGAAGTGAGAAACAAAGAAAATAAAGAGTATTTCTTAATGTCTTAAGTAACAGTGAGATTAAGAAGTCTGAATAAAGTTCATAAGAAGGTGACAGAGAGCATTCATTACACTCAGCAAAGACAGATAAAATACTATAATTATAAACATTTATCAATAACATTCTCAATAGAAGATCAAGTATTACTTTCAGTAAAAAATATTAAAATGATAAGACTGTGCAAGAAGCTAAGTGATTAATAATTTAAATTCTTTTTAGTTATATAAATTATAAAGAAGCAGATGTATAAATTGAAATTAATCTCTAGATTTAAATCTATTCATTCTGTATTTCATGTTTTTTATCTTAAATTATATAAACAATATCTTAGTAAGAAGCTGTCATGACTTGAAGATGTTAAAATAAAAGAGAAAATAAAATATCTTGTAGAGAAGATATTAAATAAATGAGTTCATTATAACAAGATTTAATATCTTATTAAATAAAAAGATTATTCATCATTGAAGAATTTATAAAAGTTTCTTTATTATTTAAAAAACATTGATAAAGAGATAGACAGATACAAGACAGTGAATAAGAATTGTTTTATTATATATTTTAAACACAGAAAGACACACTGCTGAACAACTTTTTTTTTTTTACAAGATTTTTTTAAAAGATGATTTTATAGTAATGTACAAGCGCTTGAAGAAGATGTAACACTCTTTTTCTATTTTGCTCTTAAGGTTTTAAGAAGTTTAATAAGATTACACAGTGTAGATGTTTACTAGATAAAAATAAAAGATGTTTTATTAAACTGCTCGAGAGATAAAAGAAATGTATTAATACAGAGTCAAAGCCTGTAAAAAACATGAAACTGTCTGAAGATCTTACTTCTTCATCATCTTACTTTTATTAAACTTTTTCTTTACTTTAAATAATAAAGAAACAGATTGATCTGTCTACAACTGATCAGTAATACAGTGTTATTAAAAGAAGATTTAAACTTACTATCTGACAAACAACTTTAATCAATCGCTTTAATTAAAATGAAATTTTCTTTAACAATCACTCTGTCTTTAAAGTATCTTTAACAACAGTGCTAACTAATCTTCTTCTAAAGATAGTTAATTTAACAGTCTTTTTAATTATAAAGACTTATTTCTTCTCTTTCTTCTTCAGCTTGATCAGAAAGCTCTTCTTTATCTTAATAAAATCTGTTAAGATTTAAAGAGCAAGAAGCTCTGTTCTATGCTATACTAGCATTTATTTTAATCAATATCAATACAGAATCTAGTAGATTAAAAATCTACAGAAAGACACTTGTCATTATTTTTCACACAACAGAAACAGTGTAAATTAACAGTAAGATAACTGTAGAAAATTTCTTCATTTTAAAGCTGCTTAACACAATAGAGACAGATAACAGTGTTAACTAGACATTAAACAGACAAATTCTCTTTAATCTTCTCTATAATCATCTTCATTAAAGAAGAAGTTAAGATTATAAATCTCTACATTCTTAACTTTAAGTTACTTTAAGACTGATTTCTACAAGCTGAGCTATTAATAGTCATTTATCTTGATCTAAACAAGTTCTTTAACAAAGACAATAAAGAGCATCTTAAAGATTCTGTTAAAGAGTTTTTAAAAGTCAATGTAAAAGAAAATTCTTTACACAGTTTGTTCTTAGAGCTTTTATGCTTGATCATGACTGATTGTTAAAAGAGAAGAAGATGTAAAAACTCTTTCTTTAAAGATTTAAAGAAGAACAGTACTGAGATAGTAAAGAGAGTAAACACAAGCAGTCACTGTCTTTATTTTAAACACAGATGTAGAGAAAGTAGACATTTCATGACTCTGTTTCTGCTTTATAAATCTAATCTTTTTAACTGTAACAGAGACAGCAGCTGCTTTATAAAGAAAACATTTAAAAAACACTGTTAACAACAATTAGTTCTCTCTCTTTTATAAGAATAGTATCTTACTTTTATTAAAATATTTATTTATTAATAACAAGAAGAAGAGAAAGAAGAAAGCAACAACAAGCGAAAGAAGATAAATTTATTAATTTTTCTATTCTATTTATTAATATCTTAATTCTTTACACTGTTTTTCTAGAAATTTACATATTAAAATTAAAAATAATTAAGAAGTGAGAGCTATGCTTTCTGATTAGTCATTTAATCATTTTTAACAATCTATATAAGAATTTTACTTATTAAACAAGCTTGTAAGATAGTTAATTAAAAGAAAGAAAACAGTAGTCAGCAAAGTCGCTGAATAAGATATTTACTCTTTTAATTTCTTTATTATAATAACAATCTATAGATGTGTTCTTATGTGATTGTTCTGTAATCATTGAACATAATAAATAATACAATACACTTAATGCAGTAATTCTGAGATCATTAAAACAATGATCTAAGAGAAGAGACACTGTCACAGTCTTAAGAATCATGTTAGATTCTTGTAAAAATGTCTTTTACTTCTTGCAGCTTCTATGATGTCATCTATCTTAAGAATGCATCTACAAGCTAAGAATATAAAACAATTACTATGATCATGTAATTACATCTGTACAATGATGTTGAGAAGAGGTTAAAGCACTGCCTTACTTTTATAGATTAATTAATTGATTCATACAATGAATGCAGGGCTTTAGAGCTTTAAGAGAAGATTCTATATAACTAGTCAATGAGCTTTTTATTATAAAGAGCAATGATTTGTTTTTTAATATACCTGAGTTACTGAAATACGCATATAACTTCTCATACATTTATAAGTACTCTTGATTCTGTAGTATCTCCTCTACGCTGTAGGCATCTCGTTCTTCTTGTTCAGCAGTTAGTCAAGCCCATTCTACAGCTTCTTACATCATCTCTACGTGACGTCACTGATAGAAGCAACCGCTGCGGCGCCGTCACGTCACACTTATTATAAAATAATAACAGAATGTTAATCAATATTTACTTGTAAAAAAAGATTTATGATCTGTAACTATTGATGTTAAAGACTTGTGATCTTTGATAATGACATTTAAAAACAGATTAACAAGCTCAGACATCTTAATCTTTTTAATAATAAGAATATATTTAATCATTTTCATGAAGCAGTTAACAATGACAAGAATAGAATTAAGTTCTTTCACTTTTATTGACTTTAACAGATCTACAATGAAGTTCATTAAGAGATTCTATCACAGTCTTTTAAGCATTAAGAGTAATAACAGCTTATTGTATTGCTTGTGTTACAGTATCTTAATTCTCTGACAGACATTGTATGTATTAACATATTCTTTAACATCTGCTTAAAGCCTGTTTTAAACATATTTACATTTTAAAAGCTTCTTAATCTTTTCTATATTAAAGTGCTTAGTATAAGAATCATTATGATAAATTTTTAATAGCTTCTGACACATTACTCTGCTTCAAGAGACAAAAACTGAATTATTTAATTATCAGCAACTCAGCTTTGTAACAACATTTTTATACTTTAAAAATTCTTTAATTAAATTTAATTCAGATACTTTCTTTATTAACTTCTTGATTTAAAATAAAGTAAAGACATTTCTCTTTTATAACTCTTTTATAAATTTAAGTTGTTAAGTTAAAAGTTTGTAAATTATTTTATTCTCTGCTACATTGATAGTGAATAAATATAACATAAGAAGTTTATAATCTTCAATGTCAGTCTTTAACTGAGATTTAAAAGTTTTTTAATTTATTTTTTTAAAGTATGCAGCTGTCTTCTTAACACTACTTTACAATTTTAAAAATCTTTATTTTACTACAGTCAGCTTTTTCTACAGTGTTAAAAGAGATTTAATAATTAAATTCTCTTTCTTAATAATTAATTTATAGTTTAACTGTCTTGACAGTGTGTTGACAGAGTTAAGTTGATCTGAATGATATTAAATATAAAAATCATATTTTAATAGCAGCTTCGCTCATCTAGTTTGACATTCTGTTAAGTTTTTTATAGTTAAGAAATAATGCAGATTTGTATAATCTGTTAGAACTTATACTAGATATAGACTGCTCTGCAGATAGTGTTGTTAAATCTTAAAAAATTTAATTATTATAAGCATTTTCTAATCATACATGTCATATCATCTCTGTATAAGTAATAACTTCTTAAAAAAGAAAGTTATTAATCTCTATTCACAACGTTGTACAGAGACTGTAAAAAAGTCTTCTTCTACTGACAAATCTTTTATGTCAATTTTAAAGATTATTACACTTATGTTCTTTCATTGTTAAAAGATCTTTAATGTCAGCTGTAATAAAATCTTACAGACATTATTGCTCAACATGTCAGTCTTATACTATATAAATAATAATAAATTAAAATGAGCAAGCAGTGTAATGTCTATGAACATTTATTTTAACTTTTTAAATGTTTTTACTATCTTTTTAATAAAGATAAAGAGTTTTAATTTTTTTCTTTTAACACTGCTCTTTAGTAGATTAATTAATAAAACTATTATTTTTAAATAATCATAGATGAATCTTTAATAAAAGTTTACAAATTTTAAAAATACTTAAACATTATAATACATTCACAGCTCTGATCATTTCTTAATAATAAAGATTTAACTTTTATTTATTAACACATCATTGACTTTAACAATATATTTTAAAAACTTTAATTTCTGTATAAAAAACAAGCATTTAAATTCTTTAATATATAGATAATATCTTTATAGCTGATTTAAAATCTCTTGAACATGCTTGTCATGTTTCTTTTTTATCTATAAGAAGATTAGTATATTGTTTAAATATACTATGTATAAGATATTGACAAGACTTTGCAATGCTTTATTAACATAGATTTAAAAGATTGTCAGCACATTACACAGTCTGAATGACATAATAAAATACTTAAAGTTAATATTTAATGTAAAAGACTGTCTTTCATTCATTGTTTTTATTAATATAAATTCTATAATAAGCATTCTATAAATCAATCTTAAAGAAGACTTTGACTTTTAAGAGTTGATTAATCATCTTATCAATTAATGATAGAGAATAATAATTCTTTACTGTTATTTTATTAAGTTCTTTATAATCAACACAGAGGTGTAGACTTTTATTTTTTTTAAATACAAATAGAATGAGAGTCTCTGCAGGACTCATGAATCTTTAAATTTAATTCTTTATTTACATTTTCTTAAGATACTTGTAAAGAATGTTTAACTTTTTTATTAAGAGATTATAAAGAGACTTATACAGTGCTGTGACATTGTTAACAAGATAGATCTTATATCTGATCTCTGTATTTAGTAACTTTAATGTCTCTGTCTCTGAGAAAACATTGATATAGTCAGTCAGTAGATGTTTAGTTTATTTACTCTTTATAATAAATAGAGCTGTTAATCACTTCGCTGACATGTCAGTTTCTTCTATTGTCTTTATGTCTTCTGTTAAATAGAAAAGTAACTCTACATCTTTCTCTTCATTTCTTCTATAAAACTCTTTAAGATTCTTAATAGTCATCTACATGTTAATGAGCTGATACTGTCATGCTTAGATAACTTAATTAATAATTAAATTATACTTCTGTAATCACAGAAGTCTAAGAATGAGGTTCTCATTCATTATATTAACAGTGTTAAATAACAAACTACTACTTTAAAAGACTCTCTTTAAGTCAATGACAATGTACTTAGCTTGTATAATATTAAATCAATGACACATTGTTTTGTTAAAGAATCTGACTTTATTAAGAGACTCAATCTTTGTTCATTTCTTAAACAATGCATAAAAATAAGAGATAAAATTAACATTCATTTTAAAGTTAATAAGACACTGTACTTTCTACAAATCTTTCAGAGTGTTAAGACTTATAATAACATGAATTTAAAAACATTTAAATTGTTAATTCTTGTCTTTTTCTTAAGCTGATATATTAATAAGTAAAAAGATATTCTTTAAAAGTATACTGCTCTTGTTTTTACTCTTTTTATTTTTAAAACATATATTTACATAGTGTCTCTCTTAATTACAGATGTAACAGAGATTTTTCTCTTTTCTTTTTTTTCATTCTTTAACTGTGACTGAGAAGTTAAAATTTTTATAAAAGTGTTTAATGTTCACTGCTCGAGTGCTGTCATGATGTTATTTATCTTTTATTCTTAACTAAGTAATAATCTCTTTACTAAATTTTTTCTTGTTCTCTCTCTTCTTTTGTTAAAAAATACAAGTAACAAGATTAACTAACTTAATTCTTTTTTAAAACAGAGTTTAATATTGATTAATCATTGTCTGTATTTTAAAAAGTAGTTTAACAAGATAAAGCTGAGTTTTAAACTCTTTTTAATTAATTAAGAACTTCTCTCAGTATTCTTTAAATCTTGCATTAAAATTAAAAAAAGATTTATTATTCTTTTAATACAGACTGTTAAATTAAATCACTGCTGTAATACAGTCATGATTGTAATAATCTTTAATTTAATTTAAAAGAAAGATTTTAAACTTTTTTTAAATTAAAGCTGTGTTGATACACTCTAGCTTCTTCTTTTTAATCATTTATATAGTTACAAAGATGCTGTTGAAAAGAGTTACAGTGTACAGAATTTAAATTTTATAAATATTAAAATAATTTAGATTAAGATGAAACTTTCACTTAAGAGCTTAATAGAAATTATAATATTTAACTAGAGTTTTGCTCTTATAGTGTTGTGAATCTTTGACTTTAATTTTCTTCTTATCATTATAGATGTAGATGTAAAGAGATCATGATAATGACATAATGACTGATTCTCTCATGTCATAACATTTGCTTGAGTCAGAAATCTCAGAGTCTTTAAAGAGATTAAAGTTGTGTTCTCTAAGAGTTAAAGATGTATCTTGATCTTTAGAGAATGTAGAAGAATTGATATCAAGACACTGAGTCTGCGACGACTCAGTGCTAGATTAAGATTTAAATATCTTCTCTTAACAAGACATAGTTATGTTTAAGCTGATTCAACAGATAGTTAGATTAAATGATTTAAATTATAATGTAACAGCGCTGCAGTGGTTACTTTTATTAATAACATTATATAAAGATAATGTAAGAAGCTGTAGAGTGAGCTTAACTAACTGTTAAACAAGAAGAACAAGATGTCTACAGCATAGAGAAGATACTATAGAATCAAGAGTATTTATAAATGTATAAGAAGTTATATGCATATTCTAGTAACTTAGATATATTAAAAAACAAATTATTGCTTTTTATAATGAAGAACTCATTGACTAGCTATATAGAATCCTCTTTAAAGCTCTAAGACTCTGCAAACATTGTATGAATCAATTAATTAATTTATAATAATAAGACAGTGCCTTGACCTTTCTTTGATGTCATTATGTAGATGTGATCACATGATTATATAGTGATTGTCTCATATTCTCAGTCTGTAGATGCATTCTCAAGATAGATGACATCATAAAGGCTGCGGGGAATGGAAGACGTCCTTGCAAGGGTCTGGCACGACCCTCGAGGCCGTGACACAGAGATAGTTCTTCACTGTTTGTATTATACATTTTAAAAAGTTATTAATCTTTAAATAATAAGCAGTTAACAGACAGTGTATAATCTTTAATAATTAACAGATTCTTGTTCAGAGAATGTCTATAAATTATTAATCTTAATCTAACATAATTAATCTTAATAACTTATATATTTAATAAAACAGACTTTATAAAAAGATCTCAGTCACTTTTTCTACATCTATCTTACTGTAGAACTTTAATATTACACTTTTATTTAATTAATTAACAATGATTATAATGTTCTTGCATTCTTTACTTTTAAAAAGATTAATTATAAAGTTAATGATTACATTTCATTAGATTTAATCAAAAATATTTAATGATTTAAATAAGTTTTTTTTATAATTCTTTTATATCATGATAGATAAATAATGATTATAATTTTAAACAAAGTATTAAACATTATTTAAAATCTTAGACTAGTAGTAGTTTCATGAGATCATTTGATAAAGCTGCTCATAGTTTAAGTGATCAGTTATACAAGAATTATATATTTCTTGCATAATCTGTGTACATAGAGTCTTAGATTGTAAGACTTAACATTGTTTTTAAAAGCAGAGAGTGTTATCATTGTTAATAAAGCATTTAAAGATGTTAATTTATATATATAGCTTTAAAGAAAATCAGAATGCTCTGCAGTGTACAGTGTTAATAAGAGCTTGAAGCTGTTCATTAACAAGAGCTGATATATATTACAGTTTGTCTAATAACAGTTCAGAAAAAGTGTCAAGTGTGTTAAATGTGTTAAGTGTGTTAAGTAAGAGTGATTTAAAGTAAAAGAACTTTAATTAATTACTAATACATAAATGATGCTGTGCACAGTTTCGTTGTGATCAATCAGTATCTTCAGATTCAGAATTTAATGTTTATAATTAGTTTAATAAGTGTTTGCTGCATTAAACAGTATATTCTGTTCTTATTAAGAAAGTATGTTTATTATTAAATTCTAGCTATCTGAACAATAGTGTATTGTAAAATGAAAGTGATTAAGAAGTTCTAATCAACGCATCTGATGTTCTGTGAGCTTATAAGTAATTATAAAATATTTAAAATTCTTGTAATTGATTATTATCTTAAACTTCATGACACTGTAAAGTTCAGAGTCTCATTCTTTTAAATAATATACAATTGTAAGTAGTTTTTTATTATAGATCTTATAGTTACATTCAACAGAGCTGAGTTTCTTAAATATAAAAACATAAGATTATAAAACATTTTTATTGTTATATTACAGTATAACTTCTTCAGTAACATATTCTAAAGAGTTAATCTTTATTATTATGTCATAATTAAGATTAAATGTTGCTAGTAATAATGCATTTATAAACATCTTCTTTATGTATATAAAGATGATTTTAATGTTCACTGATCAGTGAAAGATAGAATTCTTCTTAATAAGTTTTATAAACAGTTATATAATCTTTAAAAAGTTTTGTATAAAGTGTTTTTAGAAGTTAACAAATTTAATAAAACTGTGTATACTCTTTACAGTTTATAAAGCTTCTTATTTTAGAATGACAGAGATCTTCTCAGAATTTATCTGAATATATTTGTCAGCTTTTATAACAAACTTTAAGTACTTTATAGTCTTGACTTTAAAGTTGCATTTATCTATATTTATTAACAAGTCTGCTTCATGAAGTTGTTAAAAAACTTTTTATATATATTCTTAATACTTTTTTTAAGAGTTGTTAATAAAGATAAGTATATTATTCAAATAGATGGACATGAATTTATTAAGAAAATCTCTTAGTGTTTAATTAATGTACTTTTAAAACATGCTTGAAGCGTTGACTAGTTCAAAGAGTGTAACTACTCACTTAAAAAAATCATATCACATTCAAAAGACAGTCAGTCACTTGTTATTTTTAACTATATAAATCTTATAAAACACAGCAATGACATTCAGTTTTATAAATCATTAAACACATTCAATGTAAGTAAATGTTTTATTAATAAATAATAATAAATAGTAATTCTTTTTTATAAGACAATTAAGTTCTTAATAGTCTACACAAAATTAAAGTTCTTTATTTAATTTTTTAATAAAGAGAATAAAGACTGTAACAGAAAAGTTGTTAATATGTATAAATCTTTTATTTAATAAATTATTAAGAGTCTTGTGAAGAAGAAGAAGCTTGTTTTAAGACATGTTATAAAGAGACTTTCATAAAGATTCTGAAATCTTGTCATTCTACTTCTTTAATTTAATCTTATAATCTACTTTAGGCCCTTGTAAAGAAGATAGGTTCTCAACGGTACTGCTCTTTTAAAAGATATCTAGATATTTATAATATTGTTACAGAAGCTTGATACAAGAGTCTGTTTACACAATATTAATGAGTTTGTTTAATGTCTTTTTAATGTCAGTGAGACTGACAGAGTAGATCACTGTGTGATTCTGCTTTGTACAATTTTATTAAAAGTCTTTTCTAAGTAAATTATAAACATTCACTAAGATCTGCTTGAGTTTTATAATGTTATAAACATTGTCTTTATATATGTAATCTTCATTAAAAAAGATCAATGTTTTATTTCATGTATTTAATAAAATGTTTTATTTAATTAATCAAGAGATTTCTAGCATAAGATTATAATTTAAATTGTTTACTTTATATGTGTAAGCATTCTTGTATTGATGCTCATTGACATCTATGTTTAATTTCATCATATAACAGATACAGATGTTTCTTAAATTATTAAATTCTGTAAAAAGTTAAGATTTAAATAAAGAAATACATTGAAGATTATGATGTTTTACAATTAAAGATTTGATCATTGTGTAATAACACAGACTACTGTCTATTATAACATTTATATTGTATGTATTATCTATAACAATAGATACAAGAATTACATTCATTGTCATTTTTTCTTTAAATCATCATTATTTAATCTTTTTAAGCTTCTATTAATAAGTTTATACAGAAGCTAGTCTTTTCTCTGTCTCAAGACTTTTATTAAAACACTTTTCTCTTTATTGTCTGAGTTTTCTTCTAACATGACATGATTGACACAGACTCTCTTCTTCTTATGAGAAGAAACATGATCAGAACAGCAGTTAACAACTATATAGTCTGTATATTTACAGTTAATATAGACTTTTTATTAACATTGATCAGCCACTTTTTTAGATGTGAGTTTAAAGACTTAAAAGCTAGATTAAGTCATGAAGATTCTCATCTCAAAGTTTACTTATTTTATTATGTTTAAATTACTTTTAATAATAAGTATGTCGACAGCAGAAGTGTAGTGTTTTTTGTTTTTAATTTATATACTCTTTTAATTTTATAAGATGATTGTCTAGTCTTTATAATTAAATATAGAACATCTTGTACATTGTAATCTTCTTAATATTGATAAAAGTCTTTAATAGTTTAAATGATAAAGCTTTTCTGAGCATACTGATTTTTATTCAGTCTTCTCAGAGTTAGTCTTCTACTTTTAAGATTTTAATGTTAAAATTAAATATAAAGATTATAAGAGAAGTGTTTCTTTGATGTGTGCTTTAAAGTCAGTTCAACATCTTTTATTAAGTTATTATGTTCTTAAACAGAATGTTAAGATGTTTAAAGATATTTTCAGATATATAAAGTAATAATTTACACGCTTTCATTCAAGAATAAAACTTTTATTTAACATAATTTCTCAGACAACTGTTTACATATCATTCTTGATTAGTTAACAAGTCAATAACTTCTTCATTTATATCTAGCTTTATAAGCATGTTTAATCTTTATAATAAGTATAAGATGAGATCAGACACATTAAAGTACACTGAGACATTTAAACATTCTTTCAGTGATTACATTATATTAATAATTATTATAAATTTAAAGAATAAAGATGTAATTATGTCTGCAGCAGAGATTCTCTGATTTACTAGCTGTTGTTAAATTTCTTTATACTGACATTGATAATTTATGTATATGTTAATAATTTATTATTATTGTAGTTCTAGCATTGTCCTGAGTCATGATGATATCTTATTTATGTTTACAGTCATTAAAGACTTGTCAGAGTTGTTCATGATGACTGATGTTATAGCTTAAAGTTCTTTATTAAAGAATTCTTTAAATTTAAATAAATATTTGTACAAAAATTTCATAGACTTTTAAAGTGTTAAAACTCTTAAATCTTTTGTTGATGTTGTAAGGCCAGAGCTACTGACAAGCGAGCTTCTATTAAGATCTAGTAGAGATTTCAGCATCTGTGACTAGTTAAGTTTTTTTTTTTTTTTTTTTTTTTTCCTTTCATTTAGGCATATGCAATCAGTGATTATGATGCTCACCTAGTATTACTAGAATTGTTCTTGTAAATTAAGTCTAAATACATGTAACTGTTCAGCATTTGCTATTACATTAATCCCAGTCTAGAATCTAGAATAAAACATAACTTTATAAGCATTATACAAATTAAACAAGAGCAGTTTAAGAAAATTAG